>PVKE010001425.1:34826-100977 GCA_004027555.1 Craseonycteris thonglongyai
AAAAAAAAAAAAAAAAGTCTAAAAAAAAAAAAAAGAAGACAATAGCATGGAGCCTCATTTTAGGTGGGGTGTAAGTTCTAAAGTCACCACACTATCAGCCATGTCTGGTCAACTTTATCTTTAGAAATTCCTTAAATCAATTTTATATTGCCAAAACCTGGGTCATGTAAAAGTCAAAAGCCAAAAATTAACTTCTATTGTTTTACTCTGTATGTTTTTTATGAATTCCCTTTTCCTGGTTTACCATGAATACTGTGGGAATGGTGAGTGTAAAGGAGGAGGAGAAAAGAAAGGGGTTTTTACATATACACCTTTGTTGTTCTGCTTGGTATTAATAGAACACAGATTCATTTGAATTTCTGTAAGTTATATGAGCTTTCGATGCAACTCCACTGATACCAGGAAAATAAGGGAGGCTCAAAATCTTGTCATGTAGCTCAAGAAATTAGAGATATTGAGCCATATGACGACATATTCATAGAGAACCCCATAGCTACCTTAGAAAATATTTAGAGAACACGCCAGAGAAAGAGCGAGTAGAACAGAAATAGTTGTTTTCAAGCACAAGTGATAATGGCTGTCTGGAGCTTTGTATTAAAAAGAATGTGAGGCAACATCCAAGGTCAGTGGGAAAGCATTCTGCTTGATAACGATGTCTGTCCAATGCTTGAAAGAAAGCCAGTGCCCAGGTGTTGCACATGTTGGAACGTATACTGAGACTTGAAAGAGGAGGTCACATGGGGTGGGGAATGCTGTTTTCTGTCATGTACACTGAGAAGTCAAAAGTCAGTCTGGGAAGGGGGCAGGGAATAGAGCACATTTTCAGAAATGAGAGAATTTACCACTCTAAAGAGCATTTTCCTTCAATCCTGGTAAATTTCCACTTTTCATGTATTCCCTTATAAAGAAATCCATAGATCCTTCCAATAAATTTTCCTTCTTGGCTTTAACTAGTCATCTAGGTTTCTGGCTTTTGTAACCAAACAATTCTTTTAGAGCTCTAGTCTCAGTAGGGGCATATTTCAATCTCATTTAATTCAATTCAATATTTATTGAGTGCCTATTATGCTTCTTATGCCTGACAATTTGGGGTATGTGCTTGGCCTCTGACTAGAATATATAGAAGATTCAAAGGGAATAGCAGGAATAAATTATGATGAGACATAAATAAATGGAACATGACAGAACATAATGAAAGTCCATAGTTCTTCCCACCCAAGTCCTAGTTCTGAGTTTTCTTTAACTTTCTGTCCAACCAAGTGCTAGTGGGCAAGAGGTGTGAGTGGCAGTAACTGAGATACAGCCCCTCTAATTGTCAGAACTGTAAACCTGAGGGATGAGAGGAAGTTTGCACAAGAAATAACAGCCAGCAATAGGGCTCCCTGACCATGAAGAATGCAATCCTGTGAAGCCCTTTAATTAAACAAGATTTTTTTTTTTAATTTGTTTAGAAATGAATGCCTTAATCTCTGAAGATAGTGAACCTCACTTAAAGTCCTGGATTGACTATCTATAATAACTGAGATGCAAGTAGAGCTTTTATCCCACAAAAACCATTACTAGGACACAAGTGATTAAAAAGTTGACCAAAATCCTCATCCCAACTTAGGACCCTTACTTCCAGGAAGAGCCTGAGGGGAATAATAAACACACATTTCATTTTTATTTGTGTCCTGACTGCAGCAAGGTCCAAAGCAAAGGAAACCCAAACCAAGTCAAAAATTGGGAAGGAAACTTTTTAATTGCCCATGAGCAGCCAAACTTCCTTTTCTGGGTTATCTGCGCTTAAGTAACAGGCACGAGAACCAGTGCCCCTGCTTGTCCCAAATCGAATTCCTCTGCTGCCACCCCCACCAGAAAAAATGGATTCTGTGAAGCTCCTCATGCTGCTTGCTTCTGCATTGAAGTCTTAAACAATATATTGGGTCGTCAGAGCCTGGCTCACATGCTTGGGCCCTACTTACAAGAGATGCTGGAAAAACAAGGGAGGTAGCAGTCATAAAGTGGGACATTTCCCGAATTCAGAAAAGTTGTTCAAAAGAGTCCAGTCAGGCAAAAACATGCAAATGTTTATTGCATTATACAGAAGACTAAGTCTTCAGGTCTAACATTTAACCAATTCATAACTGAGTTTGGTAAAAGACTGCCAACCGTCCCCTCTTCTTCTCAGGAATATAACACCCTCAAGTTAAGGTGGGTAGACGGCCACCCTGCTAGCAATTGTATTTCCCGGCTTCCTTTTCTTCCTTCTGGCTTAGAAATGGCAACAATTGGACCAGCTATACTGCATCTAGATCTGGATGCATATGTTGGCATTGTCAGAATCAACCCATGAGCCTGGTTCCTGGATGACCTCACAGAGCAGAGGTTCCTAGGTGACGTTGCAAGGCAAAGCTGCATTTTCAGCCCTATTAAAACACCTTGGGACTGTTACATGAAATAGAAATAACTTCTGTCTTAGTTAAGGTGATGTGTTTTATGGGCTCTTTGTTACAGCAGCTTAGGCTCCACACTGCGTAACATGCTTAGTCATTCAAGGGATAGCATGTATTTGTAAGCCCTTGGGATGCCTGAAGTACTAGAAGCAGGCTCATAGGCCCCTGGTATTCTGATTGCCACCTCAAGTAATGTAAGTTATAACCCTGTGATAGCCCTAAATGGAGTTCTAAATCTCTAGGTCAGTGTGTAGAATATGTGATAGACTCTTAGTAACTGAAACCCATGGGGATTGGTAGATACCAGATAAATGTAAGTAGACTCTCAATTAACCAGCACCCGTGTTGGATAAATGTAGTATTATTTCTTTGATTTCTTTGCTGGTTGCTTGTGAATGTTTCTTTGCTTGAGTTCCAGTTAACAGAGAGTCTACTGTAGTTAGTAGGCACTTAATAAATGCTAGCTAGTTCTCTGACCCTTCTTCCTCAGGAATCATGGTAGCTGAGTGTCCTAAAGGAATATTGCTGGTCTTTCTCAAGACTTGGGGACGTTGCAAAAATCTCTCAGGAAAAAGATCATCACATTGTTGTCACAGCTAGGTTCCAGCTTACATTTACTCAGATAAGAATTTAGCAAAGAGGAGGGAACTAAATTTTTAATCTGATCCTATATACAGTGTTCCCTTGCCACTTCGCGCTTCATGTGTTGCGGCTTCAGTGCTTCGCGGGTTTTCCCAAAATATTCATCAAAAAATACAAATGAAAAAATACAACCATGTCGGCAGCCACATGGCGGAAAGGAGCGTTTCATGTTGATGCGCGAGAGAGAAGGATCCCTGCATGTCCAACAGAGAGATGAGCTGACTCAGAGTCCATCCCACGGGCTCTCATACAGGCGCGTGATTGGTTTCCGGTGCGACATCGACCAATGAGAGACCGATGAAGACCTCCTTGAGATGACAAAGTCTGCAAGTGAGGAAGAAAACGAAGAGGAAGACGAAGAAGAAACTGAAAGCATGGCCTTACCCTGGAGAATCTGCAACAATTGTGCAACATAGCAAGAGCGATGCAACAATTTGCACAAGACATGGACGACAATAGGGTTCGAGCTGTCGAGTTCAGCCATCGCGTTGACGGGGTGATGTCCTTGTACAGGGGAATTTTGAAGGAAAAGAAAAAACAAAGACAACAACGACCCATCGCCATGTTTCTCTCCAAGGTAAAGCCCCCGGCTCTCCCGTCAGCGCCTCCAGCAGAAGAGTCTCCGAGTGAGCCTAACGCTTCTACGCGTCACGTGAGAGCCTCTCCTCCGCCCCCCACACAAGACTCTCGCCTCTCTCAGAAAGCAATGTGGATTCATGTTTATTACTGTATAAGGTTTTGTCATTCACCTTATTCATTAGCACTGACACGTTTAAGTAAATACGTATACTGTTGTCATTTTTGTCTTAACTGAGTAAAGTCTGAATACTGTTTACATATGTAAAACAGTCTTGTACCCGCATACACGAACATTCCTAGGGGCAAAGCCTACTTCGTGGTTTTTCAGCTTTCGCAGAAGGTTCTGGTCCCCATTAACCGCAAAAAATGAGGGATCACTGTATTCCCAAAATATATCACTTGTTTAGGTGGAATGCTTAGAAAGGTGGAATGCCTGTCTTATATTTGAATTCTTTTAGGAAAGACACCTTTCTACAATCTTTAAATGGACCCTAGCCATGAAAACTGCTGAGTTTTCCATCCTTGGGGGGATAAAAACCCACGCTTCATAGATAAGCCTAGTGGCAGAAGAAAGTTCCACATCATCACAAGGAGTACATGATGCTGGATGAATGGGGAAGGAGGAGTTTGGACTTAAGGAGACTGAGAATAAAGGACAGGAGATGAGGCTTCTAGCAGTGACTCTACTGTAATTATCTGGGAAGATATCTAACTCCTCATCAGGTTGAACGTCCATCCAGCCATTCTTTCTTTCCTTTAGTGATTCTTATTAAGCACTGACCATGTTCCAGGTACTGACTGAGACACCAAGGACATAGCTACGAATAAAACAGACTCTAGTAGGTGTATAAAGAGACTTAAAGCAGGGATAGGAGATGGCGAGTGATAGGAATGCTGTCCTAGATAAGATCGTTGGAGAGGCTCTCTGACGAGGGGAAATCTGGGCAGAGACCAGAATGGAGTGAGGAAGGAGTACTGCAAGTATAAGAGGGGTGTCTGGAAAATATCCAGCCACCTACCCATTTGCGTTATATTGACAAAGGCTGGGGTTTTTCCAGACAGCCCTCATATATCTGGGAGTGATAGGTAAGTGTAGCATCAGGGACAAGGACCCTGAACAGGGCCTTATTTGGCAAGTGTAAGTAACAGAAAGGAGGCTGGTGTAGCAGGAGTATAGTAAGGCAGGAGATGCGGACAGAGAGGGGTTCTAGGACTAGGTGATACAGGCCTTCTGACACAGAACAGTTCCTGAGCACTAAGCACAGGGCTGAGTCTCCTTCATCCCAAGTCCACTGTAATGCTCTCACGTTGTGTAGACCTTTTGTAAAGACATTGGAATAAACTGAGAATGAACTCCTCTGGAATAAACTCGCAACAGGCACATTGGGCACACCCAGCCACATGAAATATTGATACAATGTTTACTTAGAGATTTTAGCAGTTCTCTGCACAAATAAGCTTGGCCTTGGCAATCAAGTAGTTACATGGCTATCATTTTTATTCCTATGTAACTGCTTAGCTTGGAACTTGGAACATAACTGCTCAAGATAGTAAGTGCCTGAAATATCCTAAGTCCTGGAGCAGTGATAGCACAGGTCTAGTGGGTAATCATTTTGGAAGAGTCAGTAGAAGCATTTGTTGAAAATCTACTTCTATATTTTAGGAAAATTGAGTCTTGAGTCAATTACCCAGGAAACGCAAAGGCACGCTGCGTGCATGATGGATTCCATGTATTGGTAGCAACATTTTTCACTCCCAGATTCTCTAAGGAAATTATGAAATGGCAGCTTAATCTAAAAATTTTCTTCAGTATATGTTAATTTTGTGTTGATTTTAAAGCTACAAACTCTGCTTTTTAAAAAAAATATATATTAAGGGATTTTTTTTTTTTCTTTCCTGAGGCAAGAATGGCCTTTGACTCAATGTTAGATTAACATTCTCCATAAAGGACATTGAGGGCTTTGTAATGGCAACAGGAAAAGCCCAAGAAAACAGAGAACCTTGCTGAAGGATACATGCCTGAGAGGGAAGGGTGGGCTCTGGTGGGGGAGGAGGGAGGAAGGCAAAGAGTGAAGAAGATGAAGGAGACTTGGAAGTGACTATTATTTCAAGAGATGGCCCTGATAAGCTTATTGTAGAGTGTGGAGCATGGTCAGTGACCTTTAACTAGACTCGGGTTACACTTGCTGTCAGTATTCAATGGTCACAGAAATGGTCTCATTCTTTTGAAAGACCCGTACACAGTATAGCTCCACTGAAACTAAGTCTAGAATGGCGGTAAAGTTTCCATTTGTTCTGCTTCACACCGATAGAGATATTTAAGGCCACTCTGCCTCCTAGACCCCTACTTACTGTACCAAATAGGATGTTGTGGTCCCCCTTTTCAGCAGAATAGTGGTGGGAGCTCAAATATATAGAGAGAGGGATTGTTTCAGGGAATGGGGAAGGCAATCTGAGGGAGAAAGAGACCCTTCTCTTTGTATGGGAAGGTCTTAATTTCACTGAGACAATTTCTTAGAGATTCTATTATTTTTACAAAATTTTTATAATAGTCCACAAATATGTAGTTTTGAACAGTTCTTTTTTAAATAGTTTCTTCATTTTGTTTTCTCTTCTTCCCCGAAAGTGATTCCATCTCTTATATTTTAAATCTCTTTTAAAGAATTTAATTTTATAGTGCCAAGACCAAAAATATGTCAGCTTAGTGAGGGAAGATATTTAATTGCTTTGGAATATCCACATTTTGAAAAATAAACATGTTTCGTTTTCTTCTTGGTCAATTTGGCAGCAAGAAGTAACTTATTTGTGGCTATTTGTCTCCACAATTTCCCTTAATAGTAGCTTTTGCAGTCTTTATGTTCATGAAGCATTTCCTTATGTCTGGACAAAATCCCTTTTGCTCTCATTTAAAGCCAGAGGCTGTGGAGTTGTTCACAAATGTCTATTGAATAGACAAACATTTGGAGTTTGTTTTGAAAACTCATTTCAGTTTTCTCTCTACCAGGGTAAACAATCCTGATCTCACGGCCCTCCTGAGTGACTTTATAAAGCATCCATGATAATGTGCTCAAGTACGACTGGACACAGTTCAACGATATCAGGACTAGTTCAAGAAATACAACACAAAATTTATTTGAGTTAGTTCTCTTATCCCTCACATTTGAGGAGTACGCTAATTTATAAAGTATTTTTATAAACAATGGCTCATTTTATCTTAATAACAAACCTGTGACATGAGTATTATTTCTCTGTCCTTCTTCTTTACAGATACCGTCACTGAACTGTGGGCCACACTGCCAGTTTGTGGGAAAGCAGAGATTCAAGTCCTGCTCTTCTGAGAAAAGGAGCAGGGGATTCACACTATCTACTGTATGGAAAGCCCTCTGCTGGCTGTTGCAAAGGGCACAGAGACAAGTCAGTCCCCGCAGATGTGCTTGCAGTGGTAAGGAAGTTTTGTGGAAGGAAATGGAATGATTTGGGCTCTAAATGTTAAGTAAGGTTTGGGTAAGTGGAGAAGAAAGTTAGGAACATTCCTGCTGCTAGGGGGCCTGCCTGAGTAAAGCTATGTTGTGCAAGAATATCACATGCCAAGCTTATCTCTTCTCATAGTAGAGAACATACTTTAAGAGGTGATAAAGTTCCATTGTTATGAAGTAGGGCTCTGAAGTCTCAGAGGCCTAGATTTAAATTCTGGATTCACCAAATACTAACTCTATGGTCTAGGGAGATTTCTTTCATCTCTTTTTTGCTTCATTTTCTCATCTGTAATCTGGCAGGATTAAATGTAATAATTGATGTAAATGTGCAATAAATGTAAGTTATCATAGCACCAAAAATGTTAAAGAAACTAATAATATGAGGCATTTAGTAAGAATAGAGGGGAGATAGGGGTATTCCTAACTCATATCTCAGTTTCTTATTTTCCAAGGATATGACATGACTCAAAAACACTCTTAGCCTTGCCACCATTTCCTTGTGCTAAAGCATAAGATCATTCTATTTTCTCTTTCATTTAACAGGAACGGAAAATGAATGATTTGGTGGATGAACCCCTTATCTGTACCACTGAGATAAATTTTCCTTTTCAGTATTGAATATTAGTGAGTTCAATGAACCCAAAGCATGAACACACCCACATACCAAAAAAAAAACAAAAACCCTAGCAGGATAGTAAAATAAATCCACTTCTTATTTAGCCTAAACTGCCATTTACTTTCTTAAAATGAAGGTTTGAGGTATTTGTTGAGTATGCTTTGCATTTTGTTTAAATTAAAAAATGACTATTTCAATAAAACCCCTTACTGGTGTCTGTCACCAGTTCTGAATAGAAGCTAAATAATACAATTGGAGTAACAGTGCACTCACAGGGATTTGAATCTAACCCAAATACTCCCAACAAAATGTGTCACACGTCTGAAAATCTTCCATCATGGATACTGTGGGAGAAAAGAAAAATGAAATCACCAATTTAGGGGCCAGTGAGAAAGGCTTTTGTAGAAGAGGTGGGAGAGGCAAGTACACATTGCTGTGACATTGGTCAGTGTCTTTTTTAGGACAGTAGAATAGAGTGTCACAAATAGTCCTCATTGCCATGGGTGAATGGTACATGCGTAAGACTACTAAATAATCATGTCTCTAGTTTTCTTTCTTCAATGTATGGTAGGAGCAATAGTACTATTTGGAGTTGCAAGTGTAGTTGTATTAGTTTTCTATGACTGCAGTAACAAATGACCACAAACTTTGTAGTTTGAAACAACACAAATTTATTTATTTTTCACTTCTGTAGAATAGAAGTCCCACGTGAATCTCACTGGGCTAAAATCAAGATGTTGACAGGGCTACATTTCTTTTCCAAAGGCTCTAGGGAAGAATCCACTCCCTTGCCTTTTCCAGCTTTTATTTATTTACTTATTTTAAGACTTATTTTATTGATTTTTGACAGAGAGAAACAGAGACAGAGAGAGACAGAGAGAAGGGGGAGGACCCAGAGCAGTCTCCATAGTTGACATTAGTTTTCCATATAGTTTCACTCCACAGGCTGGCACAGGGCTGCGCAGGGCAGGAACTGGGCTGGGAGCCTCCCACATAGGTCCCGGCAAGAACTGAACTGGGGGCACACCCCAGCTTAGCATGTGGGTCCGCATGGGCCGTGGCCGGGATTCAATCCTCGGTCCCGGGAGCTTCAAAGCGAGCACTTAACCTGCTGAGCCATCCCGGCTTTCCCATCCAGCTTTTAAAGGCTACCCATATTTCTTATTTCCAAGCCCTCTGTCGCCAAAGCCAGCAAAAGTAGGTCCAATAATTTTTATACCACATTACTGTGACCTATTCTACTGCCTTTCTCTTCCATTTGTAAGGACACTGTGATTACATTGGGCCCACCTGGATAATCCAGAAATTCTATTTTAAGGTTAGCAGATTAGCAATTTTAATTTCCCTTTGCCATGTTCACTGGTTTCAGAAATTAGGAGGACATTGACAGCTTTGGGGGGCCATAATCCTGCCTACTAGAGTAGACAGTGGTCCTGAAAAACATTCTCAAAACCATTTGTTCAATAGGTCCAGTGACAGTTAGCTTATAAGCCTCTCTTTGGTCCAAAAATATCTACTAAAGTTGTTAAGTTTACCAGACACAAACACCTTGGTATTGGCACTTATTTAAAACAACAGATCTTCCTCCTAATTTGGAGAGAGGCAAGGAAAGAAGACAAGTGTCAAGATACTGTGTCTTATGCTCAGCTTCTGTCACTTAGCCACATGTTTTTTGTCATTATTGTGTACACTAAGGGCTTCCCCTGCTCAGAAGGATCATCTCCTCATACTGCAAGGAATGCCAGGAGCTTCTGTACCAAGTTCTGTTTCCTCTATCATGCCCATTTGTCACCCCCCTATACCTAAAATGGCTTATAATAATTCCTGGTTCATCTCTTACTGCCTTTCCCTCCTTCCTCAGTATTGAACTGTCATTTCCAAAATGCCTCCGAACAACAGAACTCCAACTCTGAGCTGATTTCAAGAAAAGAGGTTTATGCAGTTGTACTTTTAAAATTCAAGTCATGATTCAGTCTATTCAGTTGAATTAGGATCATCAGAAAGGAGTAAAAATAAAAACGAAAAGGTATTAGAAATACTTCAGAAAAGTTAAGGTGAATTTTTAAGTTATACATTATCCTATTTTTAAAATTCTAAGAGACCTTGAATGGTTTTTCTTTATTCACTTCTCTTTTGTACCAGAATAAGAATCAAACCACTTACACTAAAAAAAAATTACCTTGTTTAGTTTTTCATATCCTCCTTACACTTCACACATTTTCTTGACAATATATAATATTCTGAAGTTTAACAGTTCTTCTGTCTGGAATGTGTTCCTGGTCCAACCTAGTTTCAATCTACTTGTTCTTTTCTATTCTTAATAGAAATGTAAAAAATTTGATTTTCAATTTTTGACTGAAGATGGATATTTAGGTACTTAAAGACACTTATCAATGTTTATTCTTTCTGGATTTACTGGCTCTAAATCTGTAGACTATGGGACATATTTTGATAAGACTGTGCTAACAATAATGCCCTTTAGTATCTAATCCAGACTCAAACATGGTGAGTGTAAGTGCATGTGAGTGACTGTGTGCATGCATGTGTGTGTGTGCGTGCGCGTGTGTGTTTGTTTTTAAAAAATAAAATTACCAGAAAACCCCATCCATATGGGACATCTGGAAACCCCGCCAAATTCCCCTTTTTTTTCTAGATCAAATAATACCAGTCCCACTTAATCTTGCTTCAAAAAATCAGATTTATAAACATCAAAATGAACCATTAATGGAAGCAAGAGCCACACTGGCGTGCATATGTGGCTAAGCATCTAGGGCGACAGAATCAAGCTTTCTTAGAAACAGGAGAATAAATAAATGACTGTTTTTGTTTATTCTAGCATTAGAAATCTATGAAACAGAACCAAATATTACCAACACATATTTGAGTGTCCATTGGGCTTTTAGCACTGGCCTGGGATCTGTGGACCAGACAAGTAACTTGAGTTTTGCGACCTGCTTAAAATGTGCACAAATAAGACCTATGTCAGTGGAGCTATTGACTTGAAGTTGACTCAGGCTTCCCATAAACCCAGGGCTTCAAATGTGTACTTTTGGTTCTTTTTCCCAAAGAAAGTCTTTGGTTGACAGATGTTCATCATTCAAATTTAAGCTTTTGTCCCATTATAGCCACCCCACCTATAGTGTACTACTTTAAATATTTCCTACCTCTAGTTTACTACTTTATTTTTCAAAATCCGTTAATTATAGTATGAAAATCTAAATTATTTTGCATTGCTTTTCGAATAAAAGCATTAATTTATTAACCATAAACATTTAAAATATACCACAATTATTTATAACCCTGTTATAAACTTGGGAAGTGGCCCATGGCCTCTCTCAACCTCTGGGAGGATCTGTACCCTGTCTTGGCATCTGAGGCTTTTAGTAAGAACACACAGACTTCCATGTGTGGCGCTATGCCAGTATCCAAAAACAGCAGGGTCTGCCTTTATTGGCCTGATGCTTTGATGGCCTTTGATCAAGCCATTGTACCAGAGCAGCCAAGATATAAGGCAAGATGTGGCCTTTCAGTAACCTTCCTCCTTTGTGTGAGAGTAAGACAAGTTAATTGGGCTTGACAGTACAGATGACCCTTTCAAGTCGGGTAAAATGAGACTGTCATGCTTATCACAGGTAGATACTCATTAATATTGCTTATACTGTCTATGGGAAGAGAAAGGGGCTTGTTTGCTTTAAATGTTTTTCAAGGAAAGCAACAGAGATTCCCCGGGGATTGCTTGGCCATCTGAGGAGACAATGGTGCCTTTGGAAGGGTTCACAACACATTGAAAGGTAGAGAACACACTCCTATTGATATATTATTATTATTGATAACCCTGTCTTTGTCTTTTATTTCACATAATTGTCAAAGTTCAGACTGCAGGACTTAGTGGACTCACTTTAGAGCTCTCTTAGAAGGCTACATCTGAAAGAGGAGATGTCTTGTATTTTTGTAGCGATGGAATGTCTTAGGCAATCTGAACTAATATTGTTTGTACCTTATTAAGCAATTTGTTTGCTCACAATATTCTCTGGAACTCTTTTTCCCTTTATGTTAGTTTGATTCTCTTTATGAGCAACACCAATGACCATACAGTGTCTTCCCTGAGGGAGAGAGAGAGAGACCATAGGGGAAATTGCCCCTGTAAAGGATCAGTCACTCTTCTTATTAAGCAAGGCTTCCAAGGCATCATCCTCTCCTCTTCCCTGTAGAAAATAGAAAAATTATAGGCAACTTTCAGAGAAGGCCATGGGAGGTAGTATGACTTTGATGCTCACTGTTCTATGTTTATCTGTGTTGGTTCTGTTCTAGTTTCAGCAGTTCAGAATTTAATGTGCTTATCTTTTCAGTTTATCAAAATATATGTGACGTACAGCACTATATAAGTTTGGGGTATACCGCATAATGACTTACATATATTGTGAAATCATTTCCATATAAGTTTAGTTAGCATCTATCATCTCATATAGATACAAAAATAAAAATAAAAAATAAAAGGTTTTTTTCTTATGGTGAGAACTTTTAGGACCTAACCTCTCAGCAACTTTCACATATATCAGACAGCAATGTTAACTACAGACATCATGTAGTACATTACATTTCTGATACTCATTTTCCTCATACCTGGAAGTTTGAACCTTTTGACCACCTTTATCCAATTCCCCTTACCCCCGACCCCCTTACCCCTGCCCCCCGACCTCTGACAACCACAAATATGTTCTCTTTTTCTGAGTTTGTTTTTTTTAATATGCTGCGTATAAGTGGAATTATACAGTACAGTGTTCCCTCCCCACTTTGCGCTTCATGTTTTGCGGCTTCAGTGCTTCGCGGGTTTTTCCAAAATATTCATCAAAAAATAAAAATGAAAAAATACAACCATGTCGGCAGCCACATGGCGGAAAGGAGTGTTGTTTCATGTGGATGCGCGAGAGAGAAGGATCCCTGCATGTCACACAAAGAGATGAGCTGACTCAGAGTCCATCCCACGGGCTCTCATAAAGGCGCGGGGTTGGTTTCCGGTGCGACATCGACCAATGAGAAAATCCCTAGGGGCAAATCCTACTTCGCGGTTTTTCAGCTTTCGCGGAAGGCTCTGGTCCCCATTAACCGCGAAAAACGAGGGATCACTGTATTGCATTTCTCTGTCTATTTCACTTCAGCAGAATGCCTTCGAGCTTCATCCATACTGATGCAAATTAAAGGATTTCCTTCTCTTTTTATGTCTGAAATTATGTATGTATGTGTGTATACATACATATACACATACATACATAATTTCACATACATACATATACATACACACACATACATTTATCTGTTCATTCGTCAATGGACACTTAGGTTGCCTTTATGTCTTGGCTACTGTAAATAATGCTACAATCAACATGGGGGTGAAGATATCTCTTTGACATAGTGATTTCATTTCCTTTGGTTATATACCTAGAAAATCTAACTTAAAAAGAGGGAGAGAGAAAGAAGGAGAAAGGGAGGGAGGAATAAAAAGAGAGGGAGGGACTAAGGGAGGAAGGACAGGAGAGGAGGGAAGAAGGTAACATGGCTAGTCTCAGTGGATGTTCTTAGGCAGACTACATACTCTAGGTTTCTGTTGTCTCTGAACACAGTCCTGCTATTAAGGACATGATCGATGGATTAATATCATGTGTCTTATATTAGTAAAGAGAGATTTCCAAATAACTCCAACATTTACCACCAAAACTAGAAATTAAAAAATCTGAAGGTTTTTTGTTTTGTTTTGTTTTGTCTAGCACTAATAGAATTTCGTCATTATAGTATTGGCAGGGCTTCAGAAAAAAATTTGTTCACTTATTGTTCTAGGCCTTGTGAAAAGTAACATTTGTTTTGCAGAACAAGTTGACAATGCATATCAAATGGCAAAAAAAGGCAATATCCTATTTTTGGAAATATCGTAAGGAAACAATTCAAGAGGAGAAAACCATATTATTGGAAAGTATCTTTAAATAAAGAGGTAAGCTTAGAGCAGCATTACATATACTATCCAAAACTAAAATGAATCTAAATTTCCAACAATTAGATAATAAAAGATTAATGCTGTGAATATTAGGGGCCCATGAAAATAATAAGTAAAATGGGTGAAAATTAAAAAATATTTATGAAACATAAAGTAAAAAGTAATATAAAATTCTTTATTTACAAAAAACTTAAAATCATTAAATACTTTATATATATATATAATATATATATATATATATATAGTCTGTAAATAAGCTGAAATGAGTTCTATAGGATTTTTTGTCTTTTAGAATTTTCTGATACAATACTTAAAAGCTGATTTAATCATAGATAATTTACAATAAAATTAATTCATGTTTAGTGAATGGTGATTGTTGCCAGGGGTACATTTTTCTATGTCATTATAGACAAGGAGATATTAAAAGATTATTTTAGGCACCAAACTTATTCCATAGAAATTCTTTTGTCGTCAATGGTTTAAAGTGAAATGTACCCAATATGCTTGAAAATATTAGGATGTTAGATTCAGCATCCTCTCCACATGGTATGATCAGTGGGAAAGATCTTTTCTCATTGTCTTTTAAAAAATACCGTAAACAGAATTACCATGTACAGTTTTAGAAAAATAGTGTAAGTATCTCATGTAGTTAAACAGAATCAGTTCTCACCATTTTAAAAATTAGCTCAAGAGCTTTAACTATTGTTCCAAACTCAATAAACTAAGTATACTGGGAGTACACATATAATCTTACTAACAAAGCAATCATTTTTCAAAGTTCTATGATAAGTATACTGGCAGACATTGGTTTCCTTATTTATGGAAGTCTGCTCCTCTCTCTTGATTGTAAGCAACTTCAAGGGCAGATCATTTGTTTTTACATCATTTTTACCCCCACATACATGCTAGCACCTAGCACATAATTAGCATTCAATAAATATTTGCAAAATAAGTAGCAAATGAACAGCCCAAGCCAAATTTTAAACAGATCTTTTCTTCTTTTAATTTCTGTATACTATGTTATAGTAGAGTTTGTTTAACAAAGCAACACCAGCATTTTTTATTAAAAGACAAAAAGAATTCAACGTGCAATAATAGACTAAATTTTACCATATGCAGCACCAGAGAGGCCTTCTACTTTTATATTTTATACACTTCTAGATTGTTTTAATTCTTTATTATAAAAACATTTATCACTTCTGTAATTTAAAAAATAAGATTAGATGATAGGCTGAAAATGGTTTGTTTGGGCATGAACATTCACGCTTTGGGAATTTGTTGTTCCTAAGGGGTGAAAACAAAAAGAAGTTTTAAGAGTGCTGAAGCACAGAAACTGTGTAATGTAGATATTAAAATTTCCATAGCTAGAACTTTTAAAAAATGTGGTTGACCCAGCTCTCTCCAGTCCTTTACTAAAGCAATTAATGAGAAGCATGTTTTCCTCCACCTTTAAAGTCATAGATTGTTTTCATTAGGCCTGAGGGCAGAGGCAGTCAGAAAATCGTGTTGTTTTGCACTTTTTGAGAGTTAAAAGGGAGAAACAAATGTTAAAGAAGGACAAATCATAGCCCTCTCCTTTCCTCCCAGCTATTTTGTTCCAGTTTACAAGACTGTTTATTGCTAAACCCACCTAATAGTCTCAGAACTGTGGCTGAACAGGAAGGAAGGAGATTTTACTCTAAAATTTAACTTATGGTGACTTGAAAATGAGTTAAATCTTCCTACCTGTTAAATGTAGGCAAGGCAAAGTGATTTCCTTCCCAAAAGCATAGCATGGAAATGGGGAGAAAGAGTAACTTTAAAATGGAGACATCCCACAAATACTACCCCACACAGTGATCAAGGCCAACAACAACTGTAATTAAGTCTTGCTGATAGCATGTACCCTTGAGATAATGTGATGAGATAATATGATAAGAAGACATTTATTTCTGTGGTCTTTTTCCTCAAAACCCCTAAATCTACTCTTATCATAAGAAAAACATCAAACAAATCTCAACTGAGGAAAATTCTACAAAATGCCTTACTAGTACTCCACAAAATTGTCAAGGTCATAAAAAATTAGAAAACTATGAGAAACTGTCACAACCAAGATTTGCCTAAGGAGAATAACAAAATGTAATATAGAATCCTGGATAAGATCTTTCCTGGAACAGAAAAAGACATTAGATAAAAACTAAGAAAACCTAAACACAGGTGGACATTAGTTAATGTCAACATATTAAAATTGGCTTATTAGTTATGACAAATGTACAATAGTAATAAGTTAATAATAAGAGAAACGAGTGCAAGGTATACAGAAATTCTCTGTAGTATCTGTACAGAAAAAAGATTCTGTAAATCTAAACCTATTCCAAAATAAAAAGTTCAATTTTTATAAATAAATAAAGTAGGAATAAAGGAGGGGCAATTTAATATGCTAATATACAAAATTAGAGATTTCTTCAAGCATGACAGTTCTGACTGAGAAATATATACTAGTCTTTGTAGATTAGTATTAATCTAAAAATGTTCTTTTATGACATACTCTTTCAGTGAATTTAAATAAAACAAACAACAACAAAAAAAGGTTATATCTAAAGATTGGAAGAGATCTCTGAAATATTCTTACTCAAATTCTTTATTTTATGAATGAGCTAGTAAGTAACAAAGAGGCAGAGCCAGGAGGCAACCCAAGCACCCTGACTTTGTGTCCCCAATGATGAAGATCCCCTACAAAAACATACCAATGGAACACAAGAAATCTTATTTTCAGGTATCTACCAGAATTTTCACAGTCTATCTTTGCTTTTGATTGGTTAATTCCTAAGGAAAGCTCAATCTCACAACCAGAAATTTGGTATATTGCCCCATATTCTGCAATAACTTAAAATTTAAAGTGATCTAGATATTGGCATATAGTTGAATATAATACTTTAAAAACCACTGACATTTCTTGATTCATTGCTTTAAAACAGCTCTAAATCCCTGGAGTGTCAGAGCAGGCAGGGATATGCAGACTAACTCGCTCAAAGTCTGAGCAAGTTTCCAATTCATATCTCAGAACATCTCAGAAAGAGAAAGCACTTACTGTACTTTTCAGCCACGTATGCTCTACCTCCGTCACCTCAAAGAGATATTAGTTAGACACTAGCTTCGGGGAAAGAACATTCTTTTTTAATTTCCCGTCACTTGGAGTCATTGGGAATCTCTGATGATGTAACTAAAATGCCTTAATCGAGGCCATCTTTATGGTTGTACAGATTGCCCATTACACAGCTAGCACAGCCGTGTATGACTCTCCTGTTTGGAATTGACTCTAAGCTAGGCATGAATCAGAGTTGACGTTAAAAGCAAGAAGTGGTCTAGGTGTTTTTATTTCCTTAGGTCTTGTGATAGCTAAAGCTCTTTGCTATCTATCTACCTTTTTCAGCATGTAGCTAACACTCTGTTAGATGGTGATTGTTTTAGTAAGTATATGATAATTTTAAAAAAAGACACACGCAGGAGGTATGTTCTGATATTCCTTTGTAATTTTGTCCATCAAGCTTTCTAAACCCCTCCTCCTTTCTCAAAAAAAAAAAAAAAAAAAAAAGAGCATGAATATCACAGTGTTTGGGCAAGATTATTAGATTTTACAACACCTCTGCAAGCCCCAGGAAGTATGCTAGAGTCAAGTCATGCTTCTTGACCATGAATACCACATTGTAAGAACTTAGAATTGTGGAAAGCACATTTTATTATTTAATCCAACATTTCAAGCAATTAAAAATAAACCCAGCCATTATTAGGTGTCATGAAAAAATGTGTAATATCAAGTATTGGATGCAAAGATTCTGTCTGGGCTATGCTCACCATACACTACATCTGAAATACTAGAACTATTTTGCCATCCAGGAAAGATGTATCCATCCTTTCTGAGAGCTTCTGCTTGAGTTATTTTTACCTTTAAAAAGGGGACAATAGTGTTCTTAAATATTGTTCTAGAATATCATGCTAACACAGAATAATGTAGCAAATATTTTCAGTGGGAAAGACACTTCAGCTTAACATGTTTCTACAACTCGAGGCCCTAAAAGAGAGGAAGCAGCTAGATAGACTGGGCTGACTCACCATGACTATTCTGAAGTAGAATAAATAGTCACACTGACCAGATTCACTCATAGATCAATAACCAGATATCACAGAGTCTATCATGATTACATGTCCTGTGCATGGACTTCTAAAATTCAGGCAGCCAAGACAGTTCAAGATGAAGTGGGTCAAAGGATAACCTGTTTTTCTATTGCCTAACTTTTCTATTTGATGGAACAGCTGTCCAGTTATAGCTAGCTAGATACAGATTATCAGATCAAAAAGAGAATGATGAACACCTTCTAAGTAGAATGAAAAATAACTCTATAGACAAAGCAAAGTTACTTTAGAAAAGGATTCCATCAAGAGACATTTTCTTTCTAAGATATCATGATATTTCATTTCTTGTCACACATTCCAACCAAACAATAATATCAACTTTACTGCAAAAAGATAAATCATTGATTAAGGAGATCATTTTCAAAGTGAGTGTGTAATTTCCATGCAATGTGTATTTTATATTTTGCTATTTGTAAATGTTGGGTATTATATATAAGAAAGATGACACCTGAATGCATAGAAGACTGAGTTTTCCACATCCTAGGCAATGTTACACACTAGGACTTTTTGTAGTAATGGAAATGTAGTATATCTGTGTTATCCAAAATAGTAACCACTAGCCAGATGGCTACTGAGCATTTGAAATATTTCTAATATGACTAAGGAAATAAATTTTTATTGTATTTAATTTATATCTAAGTAGCCACATGTAGCTCATGGTTACCTCATTGGGTAGTACAGCTATGCTAGGTTATATCCTTTCTGGAAAAAGTAAGAATATTTTGGCACGCGAATGGGGTAAGCACTAGTTTTAGTACAAAAAAACAAATGGGAAGTTTGGAGAGTATAGATTGGGCTTTGTGCTTTTCATTCCGCCATTAAATCTCTTCAGCTACAAAATGGAATTTGTGATATCAGAGAAGGATGTACTTCAAGAAAACTTTGAGGATATTTTTCAAAATTTTATAAGAATCATGTATTTCTAATCAACCAACGAGGTTTCTACTTTGTATATATTTTAATATTCCTCTGTCTATTAGTTGCTCTATAATCATGATAGTAGACTTGATGATGGTTGATTTTAAATTAATGTATTATTTCAATATAAAGAATTTTATAATGATTCAAACACTGTTAATAAATAATATGATTAAATCTCCCAATTAAGGGACTTGATTATCTAAGTTTCTTAAAGTTACATGTTCACATAAAGTTCTCTTTTGTCCAAACTAAGCCTTTTTTTTTTTTTTTTTTTTTTTTTTTTTTTTTTTTTTTTTTGTCTATACTAAGCCTAAGTAGAAATGGTAAGGAGGCAGCTGAATGCACAAGTCTGTAATTCAAGACTACAGTTTGCAGACCCTCTCTTTACTTTTCAAAGAGTAACATACTATCTAAATAGTCACATTATTAAAATTGTAAATTTGTTTAAGAGACTGCCTCCAATAAAGTTCCTATCTTGAAGTGTATTTTCTATAGCATTTTACCCAGTTCCATATATCATTGTTTTGTTAATAATATTAAATAGAATGGAATTAAGTGGTATGAATCCATTTGCACTGATGTTTTAATAAATTAGCCATATGTATTTTTATATTAGCGTTCTAGTTCATTGCAGCAAAACTTACGGATAGTAAAAATATCAAAGTTCTATAAATAGACCATTCACTTCAAACTGTTAAAAGTAGCAAATTTTTAATAAGTGAGGTTTTGCATTTTTAATAGTTTTTTTAATTCATTTAAATGAGATTTGAGTTATGATAAAATGTACTGATATTATATGTTGCAATGTATATTAACTTTTCCTCAACACAATTGCCAAAAATGCCAAACTTATACAACATGCAAAAAGAAGCTCCTGAAATTGTTAGTTCACCCTTCCACATTTAAGTTTAAGATAAAGACATAAAAGGCCCTTCTGAATATCCCTTTATCTGGCAGTTTTATTATCCTCAGATCTTTAGCCACAGCCACATTCAAAATAACTGGAAGAGGGAAAGCCAGGATGACTCAGCTTGTTGAGCACTCATCTTGCAGCCCTGAAGTCCAAGCAAATCCTGGCCCCAACCCATGCACACCCATATGGTGAACTGGGGTGTGCACCCAGTTGGGTTCTTGCCTGGGCAAACTTCCCATGTGAGAGACCCCTAGCTTGTGGGAGTGTGCCTCCCATGCAGGAGGCCCCTGGCCCGGTTCCTGCCCTGTTTAGCCCTGTGCCCAGCTGTGGAGTGAAACTATATTGAAATTAATGACGTACAACTATGGAGACTGCTCTGGGCCCTCCCCACTTCTCTCTCTCTCTCTCTCTCTCTCTCTCTCTCTCTCTCTCTCTCTGTCTCTCTGTCAAAAACAAAAATAAATCTTTAAAATAAGTGGAAGACAAGTACTCAATTTATACTGCACATATTTTCGATTCATTTTACTACATATATTGTACATATTTTCTTTATATCACGGAGTCCTTAAACATGGCACTTTCCATTTTGCATCTGTTTAAAATGAACGAAATTAGCATTCTCTAAAATTCTAAAGACAAATCAAAGGCAGCTAGCTTTCTCTTATTTCACTAAAGAGTGGGTTTTTGCTGCCATCTGTTGACAGTAATTGCTAACAATACATCCTGTCTACACAGATCGCAAATTCCAAAGTTGAAAGTCCTTAGAAATCCATCCATACTGCTTCCTTCATTTTATGAATGATAAAAGGGCTCACTCAGAAGAGCTAAGTAACTTTCCCAAAGCCACTCAAAAAGCACAGATCTGAGCCAAAAATGTAAGTTTGGGCCTTGGAGTTAGTGTTTATTTTCCTATACCAGTTATTATCCCTTTTTTAGGTGGCAGAACATCTGAAATGCATAGTGCTCTTTGCACAAATCATGAAATACTGATGTGCTTAAATCTATTACATTAACAAGTAATACTTTTTTGCCGTGTGGAGGAACAAATCTATGCCTCTCTAAAGTATTGTGGCAAATGGGTCCTTTGATATGGCAGTCAAACAAGTATGGGCATGTCTGGAAGATGGGTAAGGTGGACTCCCCAGGTGTCTGTTTGCATGAGTGATGGAAAGGTCTTCGTGGAAAGAGTTTCTCTTTAGGAGAGAAGAGAGCTGAGGCCCGTAAGTCTGACCTAAGAGGACAGGGAGCTCCTATGTGTGTGTCACAGGGTGACTACAGGCTCATGTTTGAGTATGAAAGAAAAAGAGTAGAAACAAAAGAGTCAATAAAAGCTCAAAGAGTTTTTCACACTATGGGCACTGGATTCCTAAGTAAAAAGCAACAGAATCTCTGAGGCCTCAACCCATTTCACAGGTACCATCATTTCTCTGGGAGGAGCATGAGTTCCTTCAACACAGGCATCAAGGACTTAGTGGGGACTCTCAGGATGGCGAGTCAGGGCAAGGACGGAGGACCGACCACATGGCACCCAGCTGACCTGGGACCCCGAAAATAGTTGAGAAGGGAAGAGTTAAAGAACATGGAGTTCTTTTGATTGCTGATGGCAACATGGCTAGAGAAATGTTTGATTTCTGTTACTCTGAACACCAGGCTAATGCCACAGCATTGGCAAATATTACAAATATAATGCCAAAAAACTGTAGATAATTTTAATTTTTAAAAACCCTAGCAGTCATGATAACCTAACCTAAAAGGAAGATGTTTGACCTTAAGAGAAATTAATCTCTCCAAGCCTTGGTTTTCTTATACGTAAAATGAGAAAATCATTAACCTACTTTTCCTATTTCCCTGAGATGTATAAGAAAGTGCTTTAATATTGTAAGACTTATTCAAATAGAAGGTAATATTTATTCATTTAATCTATCCTTTGCTTCTTATTGGTTTGCAGTTAACCATGTGACTTCCTTTGGCCAGTAGATCATGAACAGACAAAAGCAGTAAAAGCCAGTATGTGTTTCACTACATTCACTTCACCCTAACATGATGGAATGCACGTTAGGATGGAGCCTCTTGTCAGCCTGGATCGGGTCCCTGAGTATCTGCACCTGAGCAGAGCACCCTACTGATGATCCATGCTCTACATGGAGTATGAGGGGAAAAGACACTTTTGGTGATTTAAGCCACTGAGATTTTGGAAGCATTTGTTACCCCAGATTACTAGCCTGTTTGGTTTGATCCAGGGGCCTAGCTAATGTAACTAGGGTACAAAGGTAAAATATAAAGAAACAATATGAGTCAAGTTGAAGTGATTGAAGAAGGGTTTCTTGGAAAAGATGTTTTAGGGGAAGGTGTTTTTAAAAGACTAACAGAATAAGAGATGAGCATTACTAATGAAAGTTGTATTTACATGGCCAGCTTAATTTAACATGTGGCTAATAATCAGGTGATCAATAATCACTATGTGATGTTTATAGACAATATCAAAATACTAATCTCTCATTCACTATAATACTTCAATTGGCTTTAAAAAAAATCAGTTCTTTACCTGCATTTCTATAAGGCTTGTATATTATAATACATGGAGAGAGTAACACAAGGCCTAACATGCTGACTTCCTGTTTTCTAGGTAGCACCTGTTTTATTTATCATACCTGTGGCGGTGTCTATGTATCACAGGCACAGATATATAAT
The DNA here is from genome assembly GCA_004027555.1 of Craseonycteris thonglongyai. Taxonomy (NCBI): domain Eukaryota; kingdom Metazoa; phylum Chordata; class Mammalia; order Chiroptera; family Craseonycteridae; genus Craseonycteris; species Craseonycteris thonglongyai. Next base: position 57,262 of record PVKE010001425.1, read on the forward strand.
TTTAAAATATTTGAATTTGGACAGATAGGAAATAGACCCAAGAGACATAAACAAATAAAATGTTTTTCACCAACAAATCCTTTCCCTCATCTCTGCTGAATGTCAATTTTAAACTCTTGATGAGGAAAGGTATTTCCAAATCTTTATTGTACCACTTCCATCCACACCTTCTCAGTGTTATAAAAAATGACCTAGAAGATATTGCTGAGTGAAAGGATACCTTACTAGGGTGAAAGAGAGAAATAACCAAACAATGAGGACTTTGATGTTGAGCCCTGGGATTTCCTAATAGCAAATAACACTAATCAGTGATTATGAAAGTAGTAGCTCTAACTCCCATTAAAACAACACACACACCTCTTTCTATAACTCCCAAGGAGAAGCCCCAAGGAGAGCAATTCATGGCACTTGCCAACCCAGACAGGTCGAACTTCTTTGCCCTTCCTGAGTTCAGTATGAAGAAAGTATCCATACAAAGGAAATATTTTTATTGGCAGTCAGTTCAGAGCATGTTGACATCCTTGTTTTTAACAATCCACTGGTCAGTCTGGGTGTAGTCACTGTTTTTGAAAGTTGAGTCTTAAGGAAGTAGGTCAAGTGAGCCAATGTTGTTGTGTTCTCCTGAGCATGACTACTTCCTTGCACGCATTCTGTGTGCGTTGCTTTGGAACGGGTGTCTTGCTGATACAGAGTGCCACCTACTGATTCACCAACCGGCCTTTCTGGTTGCTCCAACTACCAGCGGGGTTGAACTCTTTCTTTAAAACAGGTGGAGCTGGACAAGCAAACAGACTGTAATGCTGACAGTCAAGGGAGACTGGATGTAACTGAGGAAAGACTAGTGGCTAGAACTGAGATAAATAATCCAAGGGGGGCTATTACATCTCCATGAGGAGTTAGAAGTTGAAAGAGGATGAGGACTATGAAATAATCAGAGACAAGCAGGCAAAGGGCTTTGAGGGGGAAGTGTGAGCAATGGTTCATAGTCCACCAACGCCCCCCTCCACAACTGTGCCAGAGACTGCCAGCTATTCCCCCAAAGCCTCTTCTTCTTGGCATAGAGCTGGGCTTCATTTTTTGGTTCCATGCAGTTAGTATAGCCAGCCGTATGACTGGATTCTGACTAATGGAATGTAAGTGGAAGCACTGTGTACTACTTTTAGGCCTGGCCCATAAAAGCCATCTACTCATAATCTGCTTTGTCCCTTCTACCTACTTGCAGTGGTGACATTGGAGGCCATGTGCTAAGGACCGCTTTGTAGGGTCTTCACATGGGTCTCTGCCAGAAGTAGAGTTCACCTTCCCCCTTTCTTAACCCTTTCCTCTGATTTGAAACCACTAGATCCTATAAAGTGAGAAAGAAAGGAAGTTCTTATTCTCCAAGACACTGAATTTTTAGGATCTCTTTGTTATTGCAGCAAGATCTGCCCTGACTCTTACTGTTTCCATCACATCCATGTCATTATTTGACATACAGTTTTAAAGCTGTTTACTATAAAACCAGTGCACAATTCTCCTAGTTAGTTCCTTACCAACAATGAATATAGGATACCTGCATAGTTTGGGCAGTTTTCTTCTCTGGCTTTATCTCTCCTCACTCCCACATTGCTCTGTATGCTCCAACTGAACTGAACCCATATGGTTCCTCAAATGGATCTTTCTCCCTCTTAGTACTTCCAGAGGATGCTCCCTTGAACATTCTTCACCTGCCTCTCCCACCTCATCTCCTACCTCTTGGTCTGTACCGGTTAATTCCTACTCATTCTCTCAATGACAGCAACTTAGACTTTACTACCTTGAGGAACCCCTCTCTATCCTTCCAAGACTGAGTTAGGTGACCTCTGCGCTCCCACAGCATCCTAACCTATAGGTACTACTGCACTAATCTCCCCTCCATGAGAACAAGAACTATGTTTCCATATTCATAACTGAATCTCTGGCTCCTAACATGGTACCTGTAATGTGTAACACACTCAATAAATATTTATTAAATGGAATATTTACTTCTGAAGTGGCTATCAAAATCCTAACATAATAATCTGAGGTAATGTTTGAAAAAAAGAATGTATTTCATATATCTTTGTAGTTCTATTATTTAATTCAATCCTTTGTACATAGATGTTACCTAAACAAACATATGTTAAGTGACTGTTTTCTTTGAGGCTGTTTTCTTATATTTTGTTATGTAAGGAAAAACTGGGTAAAGTTTTGATGCCTCACCCAATATGCACATTTAATCCTCAAAATGACTCTTTTATCCTCAGAATGACTCTTTTATTCATTTTCCTAGTTGTACTTTCATATAAGTATGCTTAAGTAAAGTATTTCTTGAATCATAATTTGGAAAATTTGAGAAAGATCAATGTAACAATTGAAACAATTAAATATAGAGGAGGAGTAAATTTCCTAATAACTGATATAGATGCAAAAGAAATACTTTAGGTAAATAGAGCAATGTCAGGTCAAGTTTAGAATTAAGGCTAAGATGTTACCTTTGAAGGGTAGAAGATTTTAGTGGATTATCAAAACCCATAGGCCAGCAACTAAAATTCTGATCAAGAACTCAGACTTGTGAAATCCTCGTGGTGAGAAGCTCATTTCAATGATTGAAAGATATATGTGTAAACACACTCAAACACGTGCACACAGGTGTTCTAAGAGAATGGATTCTAAAGAACTAAGTCTAAGAAGGTCAAGCAGGGATAGGGAGTAATTAAAACCCTATTCTTGTTAAGGTTTTTAATTATAATGGCAAGTCTTGAGTTTCCAGGTAACTTTTCAGTAATACATCTTATGTTGGTACTATCTTATGATGAGAAATTGCCTTATAGTAGATAATTTTTTTTAATATGATTTGTACATACTTTCTAGAGCAAATTGGAGGCAGACAGTCCTGGGCTGTACACACAGAATGAGTGCTTGTGTCAGTTGGAGGCAGTGTGCACATGCATTTTCATGGGAATGGTCTCAATCCAAATAAACTGGAAGCAATTGATATCACTGCAAACTTCCAAGCTATAGTACCTCAGGGAAGAGGTGTCTAATTCCACTTTAAGGATCTTAGTGAAGTATTGGACAACATACCTGAAGACTAAGAGAGGGCCAGTTGTTTAGAAAGTAGTATAAACCTCAGGCCTGGAGGGATTAAGCCATGAAAATGAGCAAACTTGAGAAGGTAAGTCTCCCTGTCAGAGAGCCTCATACAGCATTTGCAGAAACTGTATGATAGCATAAGTATTTCCAAGTTCTCTATGAATTGGAAACTTCACAAGGCAAGTAAAAGAGACCCAAGGGCAATGGGAATTAGCCAAGCAGTTGATCTAGGGTAAAGTTCTCATCAGAAATCTATTCCTTAATAATAGTAGGAGCCACCCCAGCTTGGAGTGAAAGCAAAGCTATAAAATCCCAGTCAGGCCAGCAGAGGGCAGAGCATTGAACTTCAAAACCCTAAAGCTGGGGCTTAGGATAGTTTGGCAGATGTTAATGAACCAGAGCCTTAGTGAGTAAGGGGTAGGGGGATTGCCTGTGGAATTGGGGCTGCCCTGAGAAGAGAAGGAAACCATCAAGACTGAGCCCACACTTCTGATGAGTAAATTTTAGAAGTGTGATAGTGTGGTTTTAATTGGCATTTCCCTGATTATTAGTAAATTAAGCTTTCCTTGTGTTGAGTATTTAGACCCCTTTTATGAACCACCTATTTAAATCTTTTGCCCATTTTTTACTGGGCAGATAAATGTTTTCTTATTAATTTCTCAGAGTAGTTAAAACATATTCTGCATACTTGATTTTAATAGTTATATGTGCTATAGATATTATCCTCCTTCATGTAGACTTTTCTTTTCACTCTCTTTATGATGTATTGTGGTAAATAAAGGTTCTTAATTTTAATATAGTCAAAATTATCCTTCTTTTTCTTTATGGTTGGTGCTTCTGCTTGGGAAATCCTTTCCTACCATAAAAATAAAAAATTTATTTTTTCTGTTTTGCCTTCTAAAAAGTTTTGTTTTTCTTTTTTGTTAGGTCTTTAATCTACCTGGAATTTATTTCTATATGTGATATATCTATAATTTTAATTTTTTCATATTAATAGACAATTTTAGTATCAGTTATTGTATATAAGAATTCAAAAAGTTTTTATATATCCATTCAATTAATTCTAATCATTTATGCATAGATATTTTTAAAATTATGTAGATACATAGTTACTACCTTTATTCATAACTGATGAATGGATATTGAGTTTTAATCATTAAAAATAATTAAAATGTTTCTCTAACATGAAAGTAATAATAATTTTTCTTATTTATTATCCTAATGTGGCAAATTATATTAATTGATTATTTTTATCTCAACTCCCTTGCACTGCAGGGATAAATCAACTAGACTATGATGGATTGTCCTTTTATACACTATTAATATTTTAGAATCTGCATTAATAATTATATTTGCTATCACAATTTTCTTTTCTCAAATTATTCTAATCAGATATTTATATTGAGGTTATGTGAGCCTAATAAATGAATTGGGGAATAGTCCCCTTCTTTATATATTTTGGACGACTTTGAGATTTTAACTCCTTTCTCCTTGGATGTTTGGTAGATTAAAAATCATCTAGGTCTAGGTTTTTTTTATTACCAATTTATTTAATAGTTATAATTAAACTCCACTTTTTTTTATGTCAGTGTTCAAAAGATTCTGTTGTCCAGGAATTATCCATTTCACTGAAATTTTAAAATTTATTGACACAAAATTGTTCATAATATCTACTTTGTCTGCACCATCCATAGAGTTTTATTACTCCATTCTGATTTTATTTTTTCATATTCTATTTTTTTATTAATCATACCACTTTTATCAATTTTGTCCACCTTGTCAAGAGATTTTGGCTCTTCATTCTCAATGTAGTTTTTATATCTTTAAGTTTTCTTTTTTATTAACTTTTTCTAATTTACAGGACTTATTTTGCTGCTCTCCTCTAATATCACAAAATAATACATTACTTGGTAATCTGCAGTTTTTCCAACTTTACAGGCTAAGCATGTAAGGCTATGAAGTTTCCTCTAAGTTCTGCTTGATCTACAAACCACAAGTTTTGATTTCCATTATTGTTTAGTTCTAAATATTTTCTGACTATTTTTTTTTATTTGACCCGTGGGTATTTAACCATTGATTTTTTTATTGTTAAACTTATTGGAGTAACATTGGTTAGTAAAAATTACATAGGCTCCAGGTGTCTGTGCTCACCACTCAGATTCAGTTCTCTTTCCATCATCATATATTTGATGCTCCCACCCTCCTCCCCACCTCTCCTCCCCCATTACCCTCAGGTGACCATAAACTATTGACTGTGTCCACAAGTTTTTGTTTCTTTGTTACTTTGAGTTTTATAATCCACATATAAGTGAAGTCATATGGCTCTTGATTTTTGTCAGTCTGACTTATCTCACTTAACATGATTATCTCAAGGTCCATCCACATTGTCACAAATGGCAGTATTTCATCTTTCCTCATCACTGAGTAGTATTCCATTGTGTAAATGTACCACAACTAGAACTTGATTTTTAATTTCTGAAAATGTTCGTTTTTTTCTAGTTAAGAAATGCTTCTTAATTTTATTGTAATCAGAAATCACATTCTCTATTACTTCATGTCATTTGGGGGAAAAAATGAGACTTGCTTTATGGTCCAGGTGTTTTTAAAATATTTTATTTGTCCTAAAAAGAATGTATAATTCACAGTTGCTAGGTAAAACCAGTATATCAAACAACTTAGACCATTTAACCTGACTTTAGTATGTGTAATATTTTTAGAGAAAATAAAGATTTGTCACTAATTATTTTTTCCTCCCTAATATTTCTGTAAAACTTAACCATCTATGTCAAAGGTAAGGAAATTGAGCATTGTTGAGTAACTTTTACTAAGTATAAAACTTACATGGGGGGTGGGAAACAGTATAGCAAATGTGTCTGTCAATCATTGTGTTCAATTTTTATGTATTACTGACTATATGCTTGCTCTTCAGTTACTGAGAGATTTAAAACAGTTATGATTATGGATTTGTTCCTGTTTGTTGTTATGTTGATATTTGCTTTGTATTTTTGGATATTATTAGTGTTTATTATGTGGTTGGACCATCCCTCCCTTCCCCCCCCCCCCAGCATTATATAATAATCTAGAGATGCCGGGATGGCTCAGCAGGTCTGAGGATCGAGTTCCATTCCCGGCCTATGAGGACCTATATGCTGAACTGGGGTGTGCTTCCTATGTGGGAGGCCCCCAGTTCAGTTCCCAGCTCCCACCTGGGGCATGCTTCCCATGTGGGAGGCCCGTTGCTCATGGGGGCATGCCTCACATGCGGGAGGCCCTCAGCCAGGTTCCCAACTGTGCGGCCCCCACACCCACCTGTGTTGAATGAAACTGTAAAAAAAAATTAATGATGTACAACTATGGAGACTGCTCTGGGCCCTCCCCTTCTGTCTCTGTCTCTCTCTGTCTCTCTCTTTCTCTCTGTCAAAACAGTAAAATAAATCTTAAAAAAAAAAAAGAATCTACATTCTCTCATAATTGGTACTGTTATATTTCTTACATTTTGCTAATTGAAAATTTATAAAATGATATTTGATTGTGATCATGGTTTCTAGTTCCCTGATTACTAATATTAATATTATTGTTTGGCTCTGAGTGTTTCTTGATCATATGTGTTTCTATTTCTGTATATGCTGAGTTATGAGTATGTCTTTTGTCCATTTCCTATTGAATTGTTCATTTTTCAGTCCACAAGGAAATCATTTTTATGTGTAGCCAATGTCTTTTCTTATCAGGGATGTCCTACCTTTTGGCTTCCCTGGGCCACAGTGGAAGAAGCATTGTTTGGGGTCACACATAAAATACATTAACACTAATGATAGCTGAAAAATCTCACAATGTTTTAAGAAAGTTTACAAATTTGTGTTGGCCCACATTCAAAGTCGTCCTGGGCCGCATGTGTTGGTTTATGTCTTCCCTTTTCACTCTCTTTAGTGTTTTTGTTTGGTTGGTTGTTTTTTCTTTTGTGTTTTTTGATGTCTAGAAGTTCTTTATTTTAATGTAGTCAAATTAATCAATATGTTCTTTATGGTGACCTTTTTGTGTGCCATGTTTAAGATACATTTTTCCTAGCCCAGGTAAGAAAGGTATTTATTTGTGTTTTTGTTTAAATCTTAGTTTTGCTTTTGAAATGTAAGTTTTAGTCCTTTTGGAGTTTTGGGGAGTATTTTTATTGTTTGATTTATTTTGGTATGATATGAGACAGGTGAGCAATTTTACTTTTTTCCTTATAGATAAACATTTAATTCTCTTTTTATTAAATAGCTCCTCTGTTCCCCACTAATGTATGACAGCGACACTGTCACATAACAAAGGTCCCTGTATTTGTGAAATTGCCTTTGGCTAGTCTATTCTATTTCATTTTCTATTCCTGTTCATATACCATACCATCGCTAGTAACTGTAGCTTTATATTAATTAATTCTTGATAGAAAAATCCTTCATTCCTTCCTCAGAAGTGTTTTGACAGTTCTTAGCCTTTCACTCTTTCATAAAGAATCAGCTTCGGTTCCACCAAAAGATAGATAGATAGATAGATAGATAGATAGATAGATAGATAGATACCCTGTTTCCCCCAAAATAAGACAGTGTCTTATACCCTGTTTCCCCAAAAATAAGACAGTGTCTTACCCTGTTACCCCCAAAATAAGACAGTGTCTTATATTAATTTTTGCTCCCAAAGATGCGCTCCTCGTCTTATTTTCAGGGGGATGGCTTATAAGTATTTCAGCGAGAAGCAAAACTGTAAGTAGGTCTTATTTTCGGGGGATGTCTTACTTTCGGGGAAACACGGTAGATAGACAGATAAATAGATGATTGATGATAGATAGATAGATAGATAGATAGATATAGATAAATAAATAGATAAAAGTATGGATATTTTAACTGTGGTTGCATTTTATCTAAAAATCAACTTGTGAACCATTGGCATCTTTTCAGTATTAATTATAGCAATCCATAAACATGGGATATTTTCTCCATTTGTTTAAGTTTTCTTTCATGTCTTTCAGGAAAGCATTCTAATTTTCCATGATCCATCCTGTACATCTTTTTAGATTAATTCCCAGATAGTATATACTTTTTATTGCTACTGTAAATATATTTTTAAAATTAATTTTCTATTTGTTTATGTATCTAGAAATACAATTGACTTTCGCATGCTGATTTTATATCCAGCCACAGTCAGCAGTAAATGAAAGATAGTCTGGTTGCGTACTTTGTAATTCCACAGGAAATGAGATACTGAAGAATGCAGAGAACCATGAGCATGCAGATCAGATATGCTGCTTAGTTTAATTAATGAGAAAAACACCTAGAGGACACCTCACTGATTGTCTCAGAGTTATAAAATTCCAATAGAACTTACATTTTTTAACATTAATAAAGGTCATAAGATGAGGTGTTATTCCAAGAAAGACTGTCTCTCTGTGTCCAACTCTGATTATTTGCATTTGTTTTCATGTTTCCTGCCAGTCTCCATATTATCTAATTGTGCTTATCTTTGTTTTCTAGACATTAGCAAATCTAGGATGCTGTCTCTCCACCTTGCTTTGTCTGTCTTTTCTCCCTGTCTGATCCTTCTTAATTCCTCTCTACTTTTATAGTCAATAATTTTGAACTGACATATTTTTCTATTACGTATTATAGTTACTGAATAGTTTCAATTTCTCAGTTCTTAACTTAAAACAGATAAATAGATCATTTTCCCCATCTCTAGTTAAAAAAGTTCATTTTACAAGTGGGGAAAAATATTCCCATCTCTTGATGTAGAAATACCCCTAACTTGGAACTTTCATTAGAAATAGTAAAGTTCCACAACTGAAGTAGAAAAAATACTCCAGATTCATTTGTGATATACTTTCTCTTAGTCTTTTCTGACTACTTTGGGGGGGAAATAGTGAGAAAAGACTACACTTCACCAATTAATCGGTAGGTTAGCTAGCTACCTGAAAACCAGAGTCAAATTAAAGGGTAGATTATCTGTGCAGCACCCAAGCCACCAGTCTTTACGGGGTGCTAACAAGATGGTACTTGTGTAAATTAGAGGAATATCCTTCCTCTGGACAGATGCAGCGCCTCGCCAGTGGACATTTGTAAGATTAGAAAGGAAGCCCTTTCTATAAGTGAATGCAGCCAGTGCCTGAGTGAAGTGTGGCAAAAGGAGAGTAAAATGAATTTCATTTTCCACTTACCCCTTGACTAAGTTTCCTTGTGTATTTACTAAAAATCTTTCCTCTGAGATTACTATATGTGATTGGGAGGAATGCTTTGACAAGAACTTGGGGTAGGGTTGGTACAGCCAAGCAGCAATAAATGATCACTAGCCTGCTTCCTTAGGAGTGTGACTCTGTTTAATGCAATTAGGTACAAAGTTGAGGTCAGGCAATGGAGGAGTGGCTGCAGGTCTCCCTTGGAGGTCCTTCTATGTCTCTGCTAGTCCCCATTCACACAAGAGCCTAGAGTTGTGGGAATGGGTTGTTCTAGGGAAGGGCATAATACTGGTCTCCCAGTATTATGTCTATAATTCCCCTGAAATGGTGTGCAATGACAGAGGTCAAACAGTGCTCTGGTGTTTATTTTGGAGGTAGCACATTCATTTCTGAGATGATTCAAATACTTCCCTTTTATTTACTTTCTATGGACAAGGTAGAGCCTGGACTTTGCAGTCAACAGATGAATTTTAATCTTGGCTCTGTCGTATCTGTGTGATGAGTTTGGACAAATTCCTTTAAATCTGTTGAGATTCCTTTTCCTCATCTGTAAAATGGGCTTTGCTAGGACTAAAGCAGACAACATATATCAAGTATGTGGCAAATGTAAGTAGTGTACAATCAGTCTGTCCAAGGGGAGGGGAATGGTGTTATCTTGTCTTTCCTTCCATTCTACTTCACTGCAGCTGCAGACAATTTGTCTTTGTTAGCTCATTGCACTGTCTGGGCCATATACAAACCTTTGGCTTTTAGGAACTGGGTACCAGGATAGCTACGTGGAAACAGGGGATGAAATCTGAGGTTTAATTTGTCCTTTGTGTGCCACATTCCCATAATTTCTACCTTAGGTCCTGCTAAAATGAAGTCCTAGGAAGGTTCCACCTATTAATGGGTGTCCTCATAGATCACAGAGTACTCCTACTTATTTATGAAGAGGGAGATGGTCAGAGTGGTTAAGAGTGAATGCTGGCATCAGTGTGATCTGGGTTTGAATTCTAATTCCTTTTTTTGTTTCTTTGTTTTGTTTTGTGTCACCTTTTGTGAAGTCCTGGGCAAAAGTCAGCCCCAATTTCCCTTAACTGAAAAAATGGGATATTAGTTTTTATCTTATTAAGTTCAATAAGACAATTTGCTGGCATATAAGAAGCACTCAAGAAACATTTAGCCATTTTAGTTGTAATCAGGAGATCTGCTGGATCATGTGTGTTCAGGTTGCTCTTAAAGAACCCCCAAAGTGGCAGAAGCATAGGGCAATGTCTGGCAGCCCCTGGATCAGGTAAACAGGATCAGAGACGTTGGGCTGTAGCATGCTATGTCCCCTTTTGGTTTGCTCTAAGTTTGGCATCAATAGAGTGAGCTTCACCAGAATTGAGGATTTCTCTGGTTGCCCAAGGAGGGGGATCTGGTAACAGATGCAAAAAAATGATTATAAAACATCCTACCATGAACAGAAACACTGAGCTATGGGTAAGGCGCAGAATTGGGACAATAATACAAAAGAAACAGAAGACATGAGTTTATAGTAGTTACTATGTCCATTTGGCATTCAGGATGTGAAGGACTTTCTGGTCACACCCATGTCCTCCTTCCAGAACTTTTATTTATTTTTTATTTTTTGAACTGAACTGGGGGGCTCACTGCATTCGGGAAGCACACCCCAGTTCAGCATGTGGGTTCGCCCGGGCCGGAGCCGGGATTCGGTCCTCGGTCCTCGGGGCTTCAAAGCGAGCGCCTAACCCGCTGAGCCATCCCGGCTTTCCCTTTCCAGAACTTTTAAGGAGCCAGGAGTACAAAACACATTGGATATACACCACAACTATGATGACTGGGGCTATAAAGTTTCTTCCAGATGGGCCAGAAAGCAAGACCAGCACACTTTAGCACTAGCCCAAGGATGAAAAAAAAGTTACTATTAAATTGTCATGGGTTTGAGGTCACATTTTAATCTAATACCCGGCAAGGATAATAGTAGGTGGTTACTTAACCAAGGAAAGGAATAAAGGAACAAGTCAGAATGAACAAATTACCCTATAAAATTTCCAATCCTCCCACCTTGGTCCCCTCTAAATCGGTAAATCTCAAATAAGGGCCTATCCATTGTGCTATCTACACCTCAAAACACCTCCACAGTCCGGATGCCAAATCGCCCAGCGGCCACCAGGGGGGTTGGAGTGAAGGCGGATTTATTTTCTTCTGGGTCGGCATGAGCCCTTACTCCTTCCCTTCCCAGTCCGGAGTCACAGGCAGTGAAATTACGCCACTTCAAGCTCTCTGCTCTCACGGCTGCGGAGAGCAAAGGTCTCGCTTCGCCGCCTCTACCCAGCCCAGGAACCAGAAGCTGGGGGAATCGATTAATAAGGAAACCGTGCTGTTCACTCCCTGAGAGCGGGGTCGCGGGGGCGAGCACGGTCGTGGCGAAGCTGGCAGCCGAGGGACTTGGAGGAGGCGTGATGGCCGCTGCAGGCGTGCGCGGACGTGTGCCCGGCGCGGTGGCCCGGGCCGGTGGGGGTCCAGGCCCGGCGTGTGCCCGGCGCGGCGGCCGTGCGACGCAGCCCCGGGCGGCGGTCCTGCGTGGGCACAGCGCGTCCCCCGCGTGGCGGTCTGTGTGCCCAGGCACTGCGCGCGCGGCCGGCAGTCCTGCAGAGGGAGCTGTGCGCCGGGCCCGGCGCATGCACAGCGCCTCCCGCTCCTTCTTGCTCCCGCCGCCGCCGCCGCTGGGCCCGCCCGCCGGGGAGGGGCTCCCGGCCTCGCCGACAGCTGCTTCCTGCTTCCCGCACATCTTCGGAACCGCGCCGCCGGGCTGCTCGTGCGATCCCTGGCCGCGAGCCCCCTGCCCGCCGCTGCCCACTCCACGCCCGCCGGCACCCCAGCCTCTCCCCGCAGCCAGGCCAGCCCACTCGCGTCCGTCCCCGGAGCCCGCTGTCCACGCTGCCCCCTGATCGCCCGGGCCATGCTGTCCTTCCAGTACCCCGACGTGTACCGCGACGAGACCGCCGTGAGTACCCCTGCCCGCGCCCACCCGGCTCCCCGCCTCCCCGGCTCCCCGTGCCGCGTCTGCCACCGCCAGGCAGCTCCTGTCCCCACCGCCCCTCGCCCCCTACGTCCCTCCCCTCCCCCTCGGCCTTTGTTTGCGAGGAACGGCCGGGGGCGTGGGGCTGCTCCCCCGCGGCGGAGTCCCGGGTGGCCCGTCACTCTCCGCCTGCTGATGGCGGAGCCTGTGCTCAGCCGCCGCTTGGCTTCTTCCTAAAACCATCGGGGTCAAGGGCAGACGCCCAGGTAGGACGTGTCAAATCTTTTTTTGACTGGAGGAGGCTCTTGGGTAAATATGGTGGTAGGAGAAAGTGTAGTGTGGTGTAGTATTTAAAAACAACGCAAAGTTTTTAAACTTCCAAATTTAAGATCCCTGGAGTTGAAGTTCATTCATTTGATGTTAAAACGTGGCTTGAGCGCCTGCCCTGCCGCAGGCCAGATACTGGGCGTTGCGTTGCAGAGTAACGCGAAAGGAGAGCAGTGACCCCTGCAGCGTGGCAGTGCTGAGCCCAAGTGTTCCTAAACTAGAAAAGGAGTTGATAGTCGGAGTGGGTGAGAGAAGGCTTCAGAAGGCCGAAGGGATGGCTTTTTTTCAGAATGAGTTTAAGTTTTGCCTCCTGGAGAGGTTAGCCACCATTTACCTAAGCTGTAGACGAACTTAGGGTAACTGTTGAGATAAAGTGGGTGAAATTAGTGTGCAAACACCCCTCCTTTTGTATGTAAAAATTAATTTGGCATCTTAAGAACTGGAGTGCATTCATAGGTTGTGGGCACGATTCTCTTAGAAATTGCCAAATTTCTCTGATTACTCAACATAGAATCAGAGTAAAAATATTTTTGTATAATACAGTTCCAACTTTTTTTTTCTGCTTACTTAAGACCCAATTTATGCCAGATAGTACTTTAAAACACACCTCACTTTGGGGTAAAGGGTACTGAGGCTTTAGAGTAAAGTACGTATTGTTTTAAATTAAGACTTCCAAGTGGCACTGATGCATTCTTGGTTTCTGTGACCATCTGTTAACCATGTTTTCTCAGTCTGTTCAGCTGCTTGCTTATTATATTTACTCTACCAGCCCAAGAAGCCCTATTCCTGTGGGTCAAGGGTTTGTTTCCTTTGTGTTTGGTAGTAAAGTGATCCCAGTGGAATGGAAAGAAGGCAGACCAAGTAAGAAGAACTGAGTGCTAGCTCTGGTTTTGTCACTCACTAGCAGGATGCCCTTTGGCAGATCACTTATCTGTTATATAGGCTTTCTTTCTCATATATGAAACTGGAGGACTGGCTAGGCTACCCACTTGCTTCTGCAGTAAGAATATCATCTTTCCTTCATTCACATGACAGCCCTGCAGTGTGCTAGACTGTAGTCATGGGAAGACATGTGTATCTCAGTCCCAGTCGTGAAGATCTTTGTATTTTTAGGATAAATTAACAACAACAACAACAACAGCATAGATGCTGTTTAAGATTTGTTTTCTTTTTAGGAGGGATTTCTTCTTTCTTAGTTTTCCCTGTTTGGGTTACCAAAATCCTGCACTTCATTTATCTATGTTTAGCAGTTCTCAAAAGGGTTAAGTGAGGATTTCATAAAACATCAATAAGATTATGAACAGTTAACTCGAAAGGGTATACAGTACCATGGATTTTAATACTCTCCAGTTCTTTCTCTCTAAAGAACTGATAATAACCCTAAGGCTCATGGCCAAGAGAAAATAGCTCTGGTCTAGCCTATACCCTGCTGTGTGGATCCCAAAGTGTACTCATCCCAGCCCTGAAGTCTACATGGGGTATCTTTTTCCTGTAACAGGAAAAAGAGTCCTGGTTACTAAGCCCTAGGCTGGACTTGTGTATTTGCTGAAATAATAGCCTTGATTTCTGCGGTGGGTATATCTTCAGCATGTGCTAGAGATTGCTGTAGCTCTCTGTCTCTCTTACTTGAACATCTTTCAACCATATCCTGGGCAATCTGCTGAACTATCATGTTGTAGCATGCAACTCTTTTTGGTGGATTTCTGCCCTGGTGAGCAGAAATCTGAAAACCATGACACTTCCAGTGTAAAGTCATCGCCCATCCCCGAGAGCATTACTGTGCGTAAATTCAGGCAAGCTGCAGGGGTTAGAATAGTGTATGGGGTGAACAGGGGCCACAGAGGACAACGGGATTAATTTCCATCAGGAGGAGGAGATAATATGTGTATTGCACCTGAAAGTTGGCAAGTTGAATAAGGTAGAAAGGACATTACTGGCCTTTCACCTAAACACTATAGGTAGATAGGGCTGGATGGCCATGGAATTGCATATATTTGTAGGATGGCAGGAAGACCACCCCTGTGACCAGAGCATCCATGGATGGATAAGCTTAAATGAGGTTTGAAAAGGAAAAAAAAAAAAAAAAGTGGGGCCTGGTTTTATGTACACAGTTCATTCTTCCTGCTATGTGTGCAAGTCTGCACTTTATCTGAAGGTAGCGGGTGAGTTGTTGAACCATACAAGTAAAATACTGAGTAGTAACAGTGGCTTATTAAGACTTCATTTTTAAAGTCTCTTGGGGAAATAAAGCATGATTTACAAACTTAGATCAGATGGGAGAATTAGATAGTGCATAACTTGAATTCAGGGGCTGTGGCTATGAGACCGTCCCATTTGTAGACCGTATGTCCCATTTGTAGGGTATGGTCTTGTAAAAGAAAAGGGAGGGAGGCACTTGACTTCTGGGATTGTCTGTGGGATTGTTTTGGAGAGTTCCTCATCCTTGTTACAAATGGCTGCTCAGTAACTGACCTCAGTCTGGTTTAGATGAATGCTGGCTCTGGAAAGATGGGACAGTTTCCTCAGGGGTAAACACTGTTCAGGAAGTAGCACTATGGCGGACATACTGGGTTCTGAGTCAGGGTCCAGCTGTGCACTTGCCAGTTTACATCTAGCCGGGCTTGTTTGCAAGAGGTTGAGCCCACAGGCTTTGAGGTTTGCTCGAAGTGGGTCACAGCCCTACCTTATTAGCCATCTGACTTTTGTCAATTGCTTTAGCTCTCTCCAGCTTCAGTTTCTCATCTGGGAAAATGAATTAGCCATAACCTCACAGTGAGGACCAAATGAGAAAGTGGGGCTGAAACCTATGGCACAGTCGTTAGCTCACAGTGCACTCTGAATAAATAGTAAATCTGTGGCCTTTACTCTTACTAACCTCTCTGAATTGCACTCCATAATCTGTAAAATAGAAATATAATTAACCCTCCTACAAGGTTTTTGTTTTGTTTTGTTTTGTATTTTTAACATTGAGCACAACAATGTGGGTATTCAGTAAAAAGGTTCATTGCTTTGGGTCTAGCACTTGGCAGCACCTTCACTTAGTCATAAAACTAACGTGGTTTCTAGTTAATCTTTTCCGCTTCCTTGTGAAAAGTTAAGTCCCTGGACATGTCTGAGTTTTAATAACATCATAACCAAAGTGCATCTTTAAAGTGTGTGGTCTGTCCCCTCCAGGGACTATTTGGGGAGAAGCTGTTGGAAGAATTTTAGTCCCAGCTCTGGTTCTGAACTTGACATAGTCCTGGGTCTGTTGCCCAATCATGTTCCTGCCATCATTTCTAAAATATGTTGAGTTGGAAGATCCTTTTCGGGATCCTTTGTCTGGTTTCTTATTGTCAGGGAAAAGAAGGTTGTTATTTTAAGCATATTTTGTAACCACTTCAAGGTGTGTAAAATGTAAAAGACTTGCAAATGAGAAGAAAAGATGAAAAGCTTTTATTTAGTGGTGACAGTCAGCTAAAAGTTAAAGAGGCTTTAGGTAAGCATTGGCAAATGGTATCTCTTTTCCCTAAAAATTAGTAATTTTGTGAAGACTCATCATGAGGTCTAAGTCCCTGTTTTATGTCCCTTGTGCTTGTCAGTCAGCTGTTTATTGAGGACAGTTCCTGAGTGTTGCACCTTTACTGCCCATCCCTCCAGGTGTGCCTTTCCCCAGGTGTCCTCTCCCTGCACATCCGGTGAGGACTGATGCAGACCCTTTGTGGAAAGCCTGAGATTTTAGGCACAGGGAGATTCTCCCCAATTGGCAGCTGACACACCAGGACTTTGCCCAGCTAGAAACAGCAGGGTTTTCTTTTCTAGGAGATAGTTTCCTTTCCTTAGGGAATAGCCCTTCTGGTGTTATATGGAACAGAGAAGGAGACAGATTAAAAATTCATCTGAGACACTGGTAATCTTCCTGACCACCCTGTATGAGAAGCCTTAATGGGAATGTTGGAGGTGTTCAGAGAGACTTGATTGGAAAGACATTTTCAGTGTGGTTTTTCAGTTAACAAGATTAAACACGATGGTATGAAATGTAAAGGTTTTGTAATGATTTTTATCTTTGCAAAATTTCTTCAGGCATGATCACCTGGGAAGTGGTGACTCCGGATTGCTCTTCTGGAATCCGGCAGTCCCTCAAGTGAGGCCCAGGAATTTGGGCTTTTCAGCAGCTCCCAGGTTGTTCTGATGATCAGCCCCCATGGGAGCTCTCCACAGCTTCCCCTCAAGCCAGGCCCGGCTTACACTAAGCAGTTTTCTTTCTATCAGGGTAGTCCAAGCAAGGGATGCCTTTGCATCTCCTTTTATAAACAGTGAAAGAAAGCATTGCATAACCATGCACGAAAAAGAGGAAAGGCTTCAGTTGAGAAATGTTCTTTCATTGCATTTAAGTCAGCGTTTTCAGCAGATGTCAATTAGAACCGTTTTCAGTACACATTAGTAACTTGCTTTTTGGCAGCTTAGACTTAGAGGCGAAACTGATCCGACTGTGTATTGTAGGGAGATTGTCTAACCATCAGTAAGCTTAGGGAGGTGAGGAAAAGAAGCCTGTGTGTGTGGGTCCCTCAGAGGCGTGCCCTTCCTGTGTCCCGGCTACGTTGTAGAGTTCCGTGCTGCGCCACTGACAGCGTGTTTTCAAGTTTCTTTAGCACCGTGGCAGCAGGCCCTTGTTTTGTGTTGTACACACAGAGCTGTTTTCTGTTCTGACCTTTCATCTTTCCTCCCTCTCCAGCTAAAACATTCTTTTCAGGAAGGGTGACTGACACCTTTGAGAACCTGCCAACACTGGTTCATGTGGTAATTTGGGCAAGACACATTGCCAGTGAGCCAATTGGGGTAGTTTTGTCTCTCCTTTGCCCATTTCCTCATACATTCAGAAAATACTAATTGGGATTAGACACTGATTATCTAATACCACAATTTTGTCTTTTGCAGGTACAGGATTATCATGGGCATAAAATTTCTGACCCTTATGTTTGGCTTGAAGACCCAGACAGCGAGCAGACAAAGGTAACTGGGGCTTTATAATTAAAGTTAAGGCAGCCAGAGCAGCTAACACCAAACTGTAGACATTGGTAACCATGGCTTTTCCTTCTTGGTATCTTCTTGTGTTTTCTTCTGTGGGGTGGTAAATATACACTTGTTACTGCTACCACATTTTGTCACGTGATTCATGGGAAAAAGATGAAAACATTTTTAATCCTAAAGAAGATCACATAACTTTTGAATAATGCTTATGGTTTATAGGGACACTGATAGACCAACTATTTGAAATGAAAATATTAGAAGGAAAGAAAACTGACTTTTATCCCCCAAATATGAAAACTGAGAGGAAAATAATTGCCTAATACATTTTTATTCCAAAGGAAAATCTTATACATTGAACAGATATCAGGTCTTGAAAATTAAATGTTAGTCTTAGATTATTTACTGATTTTTAAGATAATCTTACTTATAAGATTACTTAGTAATCTCATTAATTACTATAATGCAACAACAACAAAATTATAAGTCAACTAATAAGTTCATTCTTCTATTTATAGACATAAGAGGGTAGAGAGAATTTTCTGTTCTATCTAAAAACATAAAGCTCTCCTATTTTTTTGGAGAAACACATTGTATTTTGAGCTGAAGTCTCATTTCATTAACAAAGCTCCTCCTAAAGTGCTACTTTTTCCTCTGTGGAGCGTCCAGGACTCATCGTTTGGGACTGCGTGTAGTTAATTAAGTTTGCTTGCATGAGGGAATAGTGTTTCTCCAATCCACTTTAAGTTCTTTAACTCTTTATTTATAACCATATTTACATATTACTTAGTACATGAGACTATGCATACACATTTTAATATGCTCCCCATTCCAGAAGTTTGAGCTTTTTTAGAATCCCAGAGTACAGCTCCCATTAGAAAAATGTTAAATGTACTCTGGGTGGTTTTCCAGGCCAGCCTTTAAAACCCTGTATATGATTTCCTCCTGTATCAGTGGTTCCTTCCCACTGTGTAGTCCTGTGTTCTCTGGAGAACTGAGCTCAAATTTCCAAGGCAATTCTGATTTGCCAGGAAAGCATTCCCTTCTGATGTGGAGCCTATTACCCCCACCTCCCCTCTACCACCCCCAGTCAGTGGGGTTACAGATTCCACCACCTTCCTATCCTTGAGGAGGAGTTTGACAAGGAAAGGAGTGGGGTTAGCTGGGCACAATCATCAATGGAAGAGGAGAAAGTAGAGGCAGGAAGAGATTGCTCTCGAGTAAATCTCACGTCATTGCTCTTTGTTCCCATTCGCTATCTTGTCGGCTTTCTTTTCTACCACCCTCAGAAGTCCTTGCTAACATTTCTCTCCTCCTGGTGTATAGGATAGCAGGGGACCACAAGATGCAGGAGGAGCTAAGACATAGCTGCTCACTGCAGAAACTCCTACTTCTTCCCAATCCTTCGTCCTAGAAGGAAACACACCACCATTTTGAGATTTTCTGATGTTTTTTACTTCTATCTATAGTCCTCCTCTCCCTTTCCTGGATGAGAATGATCGGTATTTGCGTTTTCACTTTTCTTTCTTGAAGCATTGGATTATAGAAGTGGATGGGTTGAGATTCCCAGATGAGAAATGGATGGTTGTCTTGAGGAGCAGGCCAGGCTCTAGCCCTGCAGGTAGGAGGGTAGGAAGCAGGTGTGGGGCTGTCTCCTCACCCAGATTCTGCCACAGTGACCTTGATCATCCAGTACTGTGCTGAGCTGAGACAGGGAGTAAGCCTGAGAGTGGAGAATCACAGGCAGCTACGTGGTTGGGGGAGAGCACCAGGGAAGGGAATGAACTTCTGTGCATCTCTTGGAAAACTATCCCCAAGGACTACCTGTGATGCTTACTTTGAGGCATTGGATACAACCTGGATTTCTTCAGCCTCTGGCAGTGATTGAGCGATTCAGCAATGTCAAAATGGCCCAGTTTTGGTTTCTATGTTAATGCACACTTTGCTGTTTCTTAATTGATAATGGCTGGTCCCATGGTTGACAAGCCATTTATTAGTAGATGAAACCTTGCCAATTAGTGATTTTACAATCAGCGTTTTATAGAAGCTAATGAGTATATACTTATTTTTATGGTATACATTAAAGATTTATTTTTGTTGTTTTTTTTTACAGAGAGAGACAGACAAGATGGGGGGTGGGGGGTGTGCTCAGAGTAGTCTTCATAGTTGTACGTCATTAATTTTCAATATAGTTTCACTCCAGGAGCTGTTCGGGGCAGGAATGGGGGTAGGAGGCCTCCCTCATGGGGCGGCATGCCCCCACTGGGGTTCTCCTACATGGGAAACATGCCGGGGGTGGGAGCTGAACTGGGGCCCTCCCATGTGGAAAACTTGCCCTGGTGAGAACTAAACTGGGGGCACACCCCAGTTCAGTATATGGGTCTGCACAGGCCGGGGCACTATCCTTAGACCCTGGGGCTACAAGACGAGCTCTCCACACACTGAGCCTTCCTGGCATCCCCCATGATATACACTTATTGGATGCTTACTACTTTACTGGTGGCTTTTTATACGCTGTCTCATTTAATTCTCAAACCCTAAAGTAGATCTTTTTATTTTTCTCATCTTACAAGTGAAGAAGTTGAGTTAATGACTAATCTAAGGTCACTCAGCTAGTAAGTGTGGAGCCAAGAGTGGAAGGAACGCAGGTAATCCAGATGGTTGCCAGCTTCAGATTTTAAAAACAATGAAAGAAAAAAGACTCTGGGTGTAAATAGCTTTGGGAATATAAGCTGTAGGAATATATTTATGTCTGTGCTTGCAATGGGACTTTGTAGGACCTTCTGTGTGGACCCTGGGCTGACCCAGATTCCCACACTAGCCTGTTCAGACAGCATGCTACAGGTGTCAGAGCCTGTGCAGCTCTGTCTTTCCTCTGTATTCTCCATACACACCTTTCTCATCCTCTCTAAACCGGCTTGTTATTAACGAGGCTAGTATATCATCCGGATCTGATGAATTTAATTTTGGTCTCAGATTGAAAAGGTAGGGTGTGTTTTTCTAACAAGCAAAAGAGCAGCCCGAACACTTTCTTCTCATAGTTATACACATATACACATAGGAGTGTTAGCCATACCTGATGTAAACAAAGAAAAAGGCTGTTCATTACATGTGCAATAAAAACCAGTCAGGAAGTGAGGAGGGACATTGGTAGCTCTTTCACCCTAACATCTGAAATGCTATCAGTGGCTCTTTGATTTAATCTACTATTTAATATGGCTTATCCAATTGTGACAGTGCCTAGCATTTAAGGCTTTATCTTTTATAAAAGAATATCAGGCAAACTTATAACTTAGAAAATTTTCAAAAACAAGGGTGGATTCCCAGATTCACAGATGCTTTATTCCCTTTTGTCAAACAGCGTAGAACAGTACACACAGTCGGCCCTCTGCATCCATGGATTCTCAGCTGGGAATCAAAATACCGGTACTGTTTTCAATTGGTGCTTGTTTGAATCCACAGATGTGAAACCCAGGGGACTCTATAGTTGAAAAAAATCCACATAGAAGTGGACCCATGCAGTTCAAATGCATGTGGTTCAAGGGCCAACTGTATACTCAAAATATTAACATCTCAACATGTAATCGATATAAATATTAGTAAGATATTTTACCTTTTTTTTTTTCCAAAATAAGTTTTTGAAATCCTGTGTATTTTACACTTTCAACATGTATCAGTTGAGACCAGCCACATTTCAGATACTCAGTAGCCATATGTGGCTAGTGGCTACTCTACTGGACAGCAAAGATGGACAGACTTTTGATTATAGATGGAAAGAATAAAATAAATGTTAGCAGGTTAAGAAAGCATAATCACAGGAATTGAAGAACAGTTTAATATTAATATGTTAATAGATTAAATAAAGCTACATAATTATTCTAATTAATATTAAAAAGAAATTAAAGTAAAACTAAATCTAGGAATAGCAATGCTTTAACAAGATGACATTGTATTCAAAAC
This sequence comes from Craseonycteris thonglongyai, assembly GCA_004027555.1. Taxonomy (NCBI): domain Eukaryota; kingdom Metazoa; phylum Chordata; class Mammalia; order Chiroptera; family Craseonycteridae; genus Craseonycteris; species Craseonycteris thonglongyai. The sequence continues at coordinate 78,861 of PVKE010001425.1, forward strand.
AACAACATAAACAGTAGGCTATAATGTCTCTGTCAACCACTGTTCTTATATGTTTGCAAAGCTTTGACCAGTGCAGTAAAAAAAATAAACCAAAATTTGGAGAGGAGAAACACAGTTATCATTCATTGTAGAATATATGATTGTATATGTAGAAAACATAAGGGAAATGCCTATAAACTTATTAGAATTAATGAGTTTAATAAGATAAATATGTACAAAGTAAATGTAACATTAGTAGAGTTCATATATACCATCAATAATGAAAAATTAGGGGAAGCCAGGATGGCTCACTGGGTTAAGCGCTCACTTTGCAGCCGTGGGGACCAAGGATTAAATCCCGGTCCCGGCCTGTGCAGACCCATATGCTGAACTGGGGAGTTCCCCCAGTTCAGGTCTCACCAGGGCGAGACCCTGGCCCAGTTCCTGCCCTGTGCAGCCCCGCGCCCACCTGTGGAGTGAAACTATATGGAAAAACTAATGTCAACTATGGAGACTGCTCTGGGCCCTCCCCCTTCTCTCTGTCTCTCTCTGTCAAAAATAAATAAATAAGATGAAGAGAAAGCTTTGGGTTAAAGGACTTAATATCTTCTAAGTACTTGCACTCTTGAAGTATCTGAACTATCATGAAATGTTATTGGTGTGAAGTGGGAAGTCTTCAGCATGAGTTGCCAGAAAGAGAGGTTTGCAGTCATTAAAAATGATTTGAAGGCTAGATAGGCAGGACCCAGCAGCAGTTAGCCCATACTTTTCATTCAACAGGTATTTCCAGCTTGTCCTTTGAAGATTGTAGGAGGGAGTTTATAGAGTATTTATATCGCTGGGTTTGGTTTTGCATCCCCACAGTCCAAATATAATAGAAGCAGTGGACTTACAACCACTGAGGAGTCTCCCATCTTACTGTTCTTATTGTGGCTTCAACCTCGTAGTAGAATATTCCAGAGCTTGTTACTGAACTACTGAAGGAGAGATACAGGAGAAGTGAAGAATTTGCACTTTTCAGGGAATAGCTGCTTTAATTGTAACTAAAAATCAGTCTGGCTTTCATATAAATTCTGTCCGGGAGCTTTGGTACATGAGGTAACCAAATGTGGAATATCAGCTGCATATATTGAATGACTGATTTTTTTTTTTTTCTCCCTGAGGATGGCCCTGGGCAAAATGAGAATAACAATAGCTTCATTTCTTGTGTGGAATCATGATAGAAGAACTCTATAGACATCAGCAAAAACAAAACATTTATTTTTGTTTAGTTCATTCCTTCTTTAAAATAAATAAAATTACCATTTGTTTCTGAGAGAATCAAAAGAATATGCAGCATGGGTTTTCTTTTCTACGACATTTATATACGGTACCCTCCTCGTATCCTGTGTGGCTGAACAGTTAGGGGTAGAATATTAGCCCTGCTGATAAGGGTCTAGGAAAAGTAGAGAAAACAGAAATCCTTCAGTCTTGCAGGGTAAAAAACCTAGAAATGTCACCTTTTTCTTCTCTTGTCCATGTACTGTTTATGTCCTGGCAGGAAAGACTTAAATCGTAAAGGACTTCTGATCATCTCTAGGATATGCAGGTATCCCAGGATTTCTGGGTAGGTATTTTAATGACACACAGGTCATCAGCAGAGAACAAAGTTTAGGGAGGTCAACACCTACTTTTAGGTATTCTTCCTCTCTATCCTGAAATACAAGCTTTTGCTTGCTTTTCTTTTCCTTCTTCACAGTTAACCCTAAAAGCGAGTAGTGTGAGGCATTTCTTCTCTGGTACCAGTGGCTGAGCTGTACCTGCACAGTGTGCTTTCCCTAGCATGGAACAGAACCAGTGTGTGGAAGAACTAGCAGGGAGTTAGGTCAGGCTGCAAAGCCAACAAGAGGACTTCCAATACTGTGAAAGTCTAGTTCAAGCTTGTCCAGCCTGCAGCCCATGGACCACATTTGGCCCAGGATGGTTTTGAATGCAGCCCAATACAAATCAGTAAACTTTCCTTTTTTTTTTTTTTTTAAGTTTTATTTATTTATTTTATTAATTTTTTGACAGAGAGAGAGAGATACAGAGACAGAGAGAGAACTGAACTGGGGCAACTCCCCAGCTCAGCACATGGTTCCGCACGGGCCGGGGCCGGGATTCGATCCTCGGTCCCCGGTGCTGCAAAGTGAGCGCTCAACCCACTGAGCCATCCCGGCTTCCCAGTAAACTTTCTTAAAACATGAGTTTTGTTTTTTTAGCTCATCAACTATTGTTAGTGTATTTTATGTGTGGCCCAAGACAGTTCTTTCAATGTGGCCCAGGGAAGCCAAAAGATTGGACACCCTGGTCTACTTCAATGTCTCTAAGCCAGAAGACAACAGATAAAGCTTACTGTGTTACTGAGGAATTGTTAATGAAAAGTATAAAACACTGGTTTTGGTTTATGGTATTCTTAAAAGACTTTGGGAGAAACCGACTAGACTCTTTGTGGATAGTTCCTGAATCCTGTGAGCTTGCAGGCATTTGTGATGTTACTTCTGTTGAAAGGCAGGGTGGAGGAATAGAGTTTTGGCCAGATAGGACTAGACATCAAACCCACAAATCGTAGCCCTTGATCTTCCATTTTTCTTGTTCTATATACATAGCAAGTTACATTACTCGGAGTCATTTTAGCTATAAAATAAATAGAATTATATTTAGTTCATCTAGCTCCAGGGTTTTACTGACACCCAGCTATGAAAAATGAATGTAAAAGTTTATTTTTCATACACAGAGAGATCTATACAAACAGTGCAGTTTGCATACTAATGCTTAAATGTACTGGGACATAGACTTTCAGACTGTAGGTCTCCGATTGCTTTGTCAGAATGTTGAACTTTAAATGATTCTTCTTTTAATTTTTATCCACAGAATAAAGCAGGATTTTCCTTTTGAATTGTAGGTTTTTTTAAGGAAAAAAGATTTACAATCTAAGCCTTGATTTATTATTTTTTATTTATTATTATTATTATTTTTTTAGCGCAACTATAGTTTCTAAGTATCGTTTCATTGTTCTCAAGCATGAAGATTAAAGTAGGCCAAAGAATACCTTAAAGCTGTTTGGTAGCGTTACTTTTAATTGGTGCCTCCTGAACTCCACTGGCAAAGCTGGCCTGTGGCACACCCTACAACCTATTCATTCATGTTTCATGTAAGGAGCTGGACTAAGAATTACTACTATGTCATTCCTTCTGTAGTGGAAACGGGAGATGCTTGACGTAAATACATTACCACTTATTATCTCACTCTCCAAGACTTCTCAAGTCTTAAATGTCTCACCACCTCCTATGGAAATATTTAGTCCTATTATAGTTTGTAAACAGACTTCTCATAAATCCACAGTTGATATATGTAGTTAGGGAACAACTTCCTTTTGCTCTATGGATAGGATAATTGTCAAAAGTATGAGTCAATTACTGGTACTGTTCTGTGTCCTTCTAAACACTGTTCTCTTTTTCTAGCTCCTTTTCTTGCCTGCTACAACAAGGATTTTTATGCAAGCAGTAGAAACTGATTTTGGCCAAGTTAGGTACAAGGGAATTGATGGCAAGTATCTGAGGCCATCCTTGGATGGCCTGCAGGGGCCAGGCTTGGAGCAGGCAGGAAATTCTAGGGCTCCATGGCAGGGATTTCTACTCTTTACCCAGCACTGCTAATGGCATCAGTGATCTCCAGCCATTCAGTCCTCTGTCACTTGTGGAAGTGACAGTCCCAGGAGAGGGAGTTTCAATTGGGGCCCAACCCCAGACGAGTGCTCACTCCTTGGCTGTGCTGCCAGCAATCGGAAAAGATTTGGTGGAAGCTCCAGGGTCCCTCTTTGGCTGCTGTAGTGGTAGGATGACTACTGAAGTTGCCGTCCTGCTAAGAAGGGTGGGTACTGGGGATGAGGAGGGATGCCACAGGTCCACTGGTTTCATGCTCTCTTCCTTCTCAATATGTGCTTGTTCCTACCTTTCCCCCCCTATCCTAAGTTTACCTGTGTGTCCACTGTGCCGAGAATTAGGTTAAATGGGGGAGGAGAGAGCAGGAAGGAAGAGAAGGCATACACTGTCATAAGCAAGACAGATGTGGGCCATGCTGACATGGAATTTTAGGCTAGCTTAGGAGGACCAGAGATTGGAGCTGCTAGAGGTCAGCGCCAAAGGAGGCTGAGCCTCATGCTGACTAGAAGCTACGTATCTAGCCATGTTTGTTCACCATCAGAGAAAGCTCCATTTTAGAAAAATGGACCCTAATTCATCAGTGAAATGCTTAAAGTGCTTGTGTATATTTAATATTGATGTTTTCCCTATCACCTTTGGTTTCAATCATCTACAGTTTCTTTCTCTATGAGAAATGCTGATAGCCAGCATTTGGAAAAACAGTTGTGAAAGAACTAAGATTACTCCGATTTCTCCCAGGCACTTCCTTTTCTGTCCCCGACCTCCTGCCCCCCCCCCCCCACTAGGTATCTAAAATCCATTCACCACCCCTTTTTGCCATGTCCAGGGGAGAAAGCACTCGGTCATAAAAAATCACCTAGGCACTTGTTAAAATTTCCCAAGCTCCACTTTCAGAGCCTCTGATTTCAGTAGAAATCTCTGTTTCCCAAGCCACACCTCAGTAGGTAATTCTTAAAATCTAGGGCGCTTGGGAAAACTGCTTGACATGATTAGAGAAATATAATAACACCTTTGATTATTATGGGGCCCACTTCCAAGGAGTTGAACTTTTAGTAAGTTCCTCGCTGTGATTTACAGCATCTTTGTAAATAAGGACAGTGTTTGGTGTTCTAATTTTTCTCTTTGGGGGAAAACAAGGCCTGTGTCATAATGCTCATAAAGAATTCTGGGACTCTCCTGAATTATATCATATGATGCTCTGACCATCTAAATCCGCTCTCTGTGTAATCATATGCATGAGCGTTGGAGCTGCAGTGCTGCCTCCAAAAAGATCTCATACCTTTCTCCTTGTTTTTAATCCCTGCTGACTGCCCTCATTCAGGCATGCACTGAGCTAGACATTCAGTAGCTTCCTAAATTGTCTCCCTTCTCCCTGAATTCTCCTTCCACCCATTCCCTGCACCCTCTACTCCAGCAAATAATAAGAATCCTTAGAGATCTTGGAACCTGTTTATTCATGGAAAGGCAATAGTGTATAGTCATTAAATGAGCAGCTATAAAGGTAGAAAGATAGGTTTGAATCTTACCAGTTTTACTAGATGTGTGACTCTGGTCATGAGTTTTAATCTCTGTAGGCTTCAGTTTTCAAATCTATAATTTGGAGAAAATTACTGTGTGGGTTCTGGTGAAAATTAAGCGGTAGTATTTTGAGCCATGCCGCACAGTGGCAGACACACTTTAAGTGTTTACTAAATGTTTGCCTTTGCATTTATTACTGAGCAGTTCAAGTAACATGGACATTATCTGTTTCATTAATTGAAAGACCTCATCTGTTGAGCTATCTGGGAAAAATTATTTTATTGCAAATTTGGGCTCTTTTTCTCTACTTTCTTTCATGGTTACTGCTCTGTTCAGATCTTCTTTCTTTGTGTGTTAATTTTAATCATTTATATTTCCTAGATAATGGTCTCTATCATTGGATTTTAAAATTTATTAGTATGGTTATGTGTAGTATTTTTGAACTATAAGAAACTTTACTCTCCCTGCCTGTGGTTACATTTTGTTATCATTTCTCAGTTTCAGTATCTGTCACTTCTCTCGCCTTGTTGATTAGTTTAGCCAGTGCTTTGGTTCAGTATGTGTTTTTTCTTTTTTTCTTTTTTTTTTAAGTAGTTCTAGAACTTCCACTCATTTAATTTTCTAGTTTATTAATTTCTTTGTATTTTCTTTCCTTACTTTATGACTTTTTGGTTTAAACGTTTAGTTTTTTCACTACTTCTCAATACTGATAAAACACCTTCAATGTAAGTGCCTTTCTCAGGCTTCTGCAGCTGGCCCGGGGCAAGCTTCGGGGAGATTTCTCCTCTCTCCCAGCCTTCTCATGTTCAGCCAGCCTCGCCTTACTTAGCAAACTGCAGGATTCCTGGAAGAGTTGAGTTCGTCAGGATTCTTGATGAGCAGTGGCTGAAACCCAGCTCACACTAGCTCATAGAAAAGAACTGAGTGGCTCACGAAATTGATAACCAGGATATACAAGGGCTGTCCAGGGAAAAAATCCAGCCATTGTCAACATAATGAGACTGGTTACATGGCTGGATGCTTTCCCGGTAATCCTCGGATATGCCGTCAGGCACAGCCTGATCCAGGAGTGCACAGGATGTTACTGGAAACCTGTCTCTTTGTTTCTTAGGTCAATTGCTTTTCTCTGATTGTTTTATTTTTCAGCAGCCTCTTTGGTGTGGTAGGACAGGATGGGCCTTTCCACACAGTCCTTGTAGTCCCATATCTCATAAAATGATGTAACTCCTGTCTTCTAATGTTCATATCTGTCCCTGAAAAAAGGATTCAGGTTGCTTTGCCTGGGTTATGACTACTTTATTGACTGCTGCCCATAGATAGGAATTGATGAAAAGACTCTGCTTAGGAAAGTGAACAGGGTTTACCTACATAAGAAATGTAGAAATCCGTTAGCATAGTTAGAATACAGAGGTTATGCTATCAGTAGTATTGTTTCTGATGGATGGTGGTACAAGTTACCAGTACCCAGAAATGATAAAATTTGATTGAGAGAGGGTAACCCCAAACTTTCTGAAGGGATAGCTGTCATGTTTCCACGGCCAGTCTTTGCAGAGCACCTCACGTGGGTCAGATGAGCCTTAGCAATCACAGTGTGACCACTGTCCTTCAGTCATGGCACTCGCAGGCATCTGCACTGCCTCCCGAGCCTTTTCCAGCTACGCTCCTGGATTCAGTGCTGCGGGACTGGGTCAGGTCAGCCACCCTCTGGGAATCATGATAAAAGCCTTCAGGCCAGCCGCAAGCCTCACCTGCGTGGATGTCCTGACCAACCACGATCAATCCCAGATCTAGGGGAGGGGTGCTCTAATGGCCAGCAGAGCTCACAGCCCCCCCAGCTATCAGTGGTACTTCCTAAAGGTACCAAAAAGAAACAGATGTCAACTCCAAATGTTTTTACTACACCCCATGAACTTTAATTCTTATTGATCTCTTCTTATTTCCTGAATATTTTTGTAATTTGGATCCCCTCATTGACACAAGAATTATTTAAGAGAGGGTATGTATGCATTTAATTCTTCATGACTGGGTTTTTAGTTTGGTTGGACTTGAGGTGCAGATCACCTCTATCCTCGCTAGGTTTCTGGCCAGTAGTGTGTACACTGAAGAATTGAAGCAGATGGGGTGAACGGTTCAGCTTTGAATGCGCTCCCTGGTATGGATTAGATTTGAGAACAAGGCTCGCATCTCAGGTTAATATGAGGGTTTCAGCTTCCTTCCCCCAGACTGCCGGTAACTAGCCCCAGTGACAGAACTGATTTGCCATGTGGGGACAGGTGAAAAGGTAGAAAGAGACCTGGCAGGGCTTCTGGAAGTCTTCCCACCACCCCACCACCAACAACCCACCCCACCCCCCCAACCCGGTCTGTTAATCATGTGCAGCTGGGAGCTCCCTGGGTGCCTTCCTTACCTGCAAGCAGTCTCTGAGAGAAGAAATGGATCTGCTCAAGGTTTTCATGTTCAAGGACAAGGCCAGTGGATTTGGGGCTCTCACCAGTTGGATTCAGTGTTTTCTGCTCCTTGGGAATGAGTCCAGGTTTGGGGGCCAAGGAAGAGATAGGCACTTCACTTAGTTGAGATGAATGGCATTGTGGTCACAATGTTTCTTGGACTTCCAAGTTTCCTGTGTTGTGTGATGTACTGTAATAATTTTTGTAAATATTCAGTGAATACACATTTTTGTAATTTGCAGCGGAAATGCATCAGTTTGTGGAGTACTGGTTGCACTATCTCTAGTTTTCATTGATAGTTGTGAAGAGTGGAGGTTGGTACCCATTCCCAAGTCGATCCTCTACCGGGATCTCACTCTGGTCACTGTGACAGCCTCCATGCCCCAACCCCAGCCCATCCTGCCCCATCCAGACATACTTTCCCCTTCATTTGTTCTCCTTTATCCCCGACTCATCTTTTTAATTCTGTTATATAATCATACTGTTTTGTATATGTATATCTGTTTAATCAGCAACCATTCATAATTTTTATTCATATATATTAGAATTGTACTTGGAAAAGGGCTTGAGGTATTTTGTGGATTAAAATACTGTACATCTGAGGACAACTTGAAAAAAAATCTTCCTGAGGACAATAGGGGTAAAGGAATCTCCAACTCCCAAACTAAATGACCCACAGCATTGTTAACTATAGGCACAGTGTTGTACAGCAGATCTCTAGAACATAATCATCTTGCATAACAAACTTTGCTTTGCCATGAAGCTTCCTAGTAGTCAAGGAAAAATGAGAATGAGATATGAACAGGATTTTTTTTGTCTTGCACACTTATTCTTAGGAAAATATGTTCAGATTCCTCCATGGCTCTGAAAGCTAAACCGTTGATCCTCTTGAGGCTCAGCTGCAGGCGGTGTTAATAGGCTCTCAGGCTGCAGTTATTTTGATGGTTTCCTGGAGTGATGCTTTGGGTGCTGAGACTCCTAAGGGACAAAGAGGATTTTTAACCCTCCTCACCCTCCTTCTTTATCATCCTGTAGCTCCTCCAGTTTTTGTTTTCTTTATCCTTACACCTTCCCTCCCTTTCCCCCAAATTTGTTCTAATTTTTAGAACAAGAAACCAAGCTATTAAATCCATAAATGACCAAGTGGTCACTTGATATTTTTGTGGTTAAAATATCAGAAGTATTATTGGCATTCCATGGAACCCTAAATTTCACAAAGTTGCTTTACAGAAAAATTTCCACCACCTTCAAAAGGATTTGCCCGAATTGCCAAGATGTATATTATGAAAGAACTTGAGACTGTAAGGAATTTGAACTTGTATCTACATATTTGACTTGGTAGGGTACAGTCGTTAAACACTGATCTGTTTAAAGTAATTACTGTTTGTGGGTTGAAGATGACAAAATTGGATGCAATAACCCTACAATTATTTAGTTATCTAGTAACATAATTATGCTTGGCGTAATGGTTTTATGAAAATTTTAAGCAAGAAAAATCAATTAGCCTGAGATAGATCCTGTTGCAGCAGTTGCGATTGTACCATGAGACATCTAAAAGAAGCAAAGCGAAACAGAGAACACAGTTCCAGCTTTCCAAGGAAAACGAACTGAACAATCTATGACTCGTGGAAGCACCATGGTCCTCCTAGAGCCAGGACATCCTAAAGCCAGGATAAGGCCTAGATGCAGCCTCATACAAACACAGATCAGAAGGACCGGGATAATGAAGTCTGTAGGGTTCCCTCTTCAGAGGACCCCTCCCCCCAGTGAAAGGGGAGGGACCCGCCTAGATTCTCAATTCTTGAGTCTCAGGGTGGGGGCTCTAAGTAGCTAGAATGTTCTAGTGAGAAACTTATCAGTCATCAAACCTACACATTAACATGCACTGCCCATTTTCTCTGTCCCCTCTCACATTACAACAGCCGTTCCTGCTCCCTTTACAGACCAGCCATTGCACATGGCATCCTTACCGGACCACTGCCCCAGGTTCCTAACTGGGTTCCCCTTTCACTTTTGCTCCTCTATAGTCTGCTCTTTGCCCATAGTAGTCCAGGTTCTGTAACTATCTCCCTACCTAATCCTAACTTGTTTGCACTTGGAATGAAGGTGCACACTTCCTATCTGCCTACCATGTTCCACATGACCGGACTTTTGCCTGGGTCTCCACTCTCTCCTTCCCAGCCTCACTGACTTACTCTTCTTCAGAGCTCTGAACTGCCCCCCTCCCCAGCCTTGCCCTTTCCTAGGCCTGGAACCCTCTTCTCATCTTTGCATGGTTGTCCCCTCTCACCTGTCAGCCGTCAATGCAGAATCTTCTCAGAAAGACCTCCCTGGCTACCTAGAGTGAGTCCTCCCTCTCAGTGCCTGCCAGGGTCTGTGGTAAATGACTGGTTTTTAAATTTCCAAACCATTGATGATTGCTATTTTTGTCAAATGTAACAAAGATGGTATCCGCAACGCCACATTGCTTATACCCTCCCTCTCAGTCTCTACTTGTCTCATCCTGGGCTTGTGACAAACAGTTCAGGACTAGCACAGGGTGTGGATGCTACTTTGAGTAGCAGCATTGCTCCCAAGTGTCCTTAGGACTAACCGCTCTGTGACCCTCTGGCTTGTGTTCTGTTTCCACCAATAGAATGTTAGGTCCATGATGCAACAAGAGACTTGTTGCCCCTCTGTCCACAACCCTGTGGTCAGTGCTGACACACCAGGTTCTTACTAAATCCTTGCTGATGCTTCAGCACCCCAACATGCCTGTCCTGCCCAGTCCAGCCCTGGTGGGAGGAAATCATAGGAGGCCCAGGGCACCTCCCTTCTGCCCCAGCTGGGTCTGCTTTGTCTCCACATCTAGTATCAGGTGTAGAATTGGTCTCAGTCATTATTACAGTGACTGGAATAAAGTAATTCTGGCCTCAGAGCTATTGCTAGCTAACTCATTGTGTCTGTCAAGTAGGCATGGCATTTCCTTCCCCCATGAAACCAGGTAATGCTGTAGTACACAGTGATCTTCACAGTGCTGCCTGGAGTGGCTTCACAGCTGTGTATCAATTTTATAACTAAAAAACAAAAGCTCATTTCTCTGTTGATACTGTTTTAATGAGGTAGAGTGAGTTCAACCAACTTTTTCTGTGAAGGGCTGCATATTAAATACTGGAGGTGATGTGAGCCACACAGGTCTCTGTTGGGTCTCTCCCTGCCCCCCACCCGCCACCCCACAACTCTTTAAAAATGTAAAAACTGTTACTAGCTCAAGTGCCATAGGCAAGCAGGCCAGGGTGAGTTTTGCCGATCCCTAGCAATAGGCAGTTGGAACTGGTTTCTGTGGGCATCAGTAAATTTTATTTTCTGTTTAAATGAAATAAGAAATGTGACCGACCCATAACAGTTTCATTTCTCTTGAATTGCTCCTCTGGCAAAAAATGTTGTTCATCATCGCATTCATACTTCACAGTTATTCTTTCTGTTTTGTTTTTAAGCACATTATACATGTTAATGGGTTTTAGGATAGCTTTCTCTCAACACAGATTCATGGTCTCCAGAGCAGGGTTGGTGTTTGTGTAGGAAAGCCCATTTAAAGGCCGTTTTGACCTGAGATGAGCCCTTCACTCTGGATGATCTATCCAAATATGGACACTGATAATGCATTTTTGTCTGCCATTCAAAATGTGTTATGATCCTCATTTCCTGAAGTTTTCTCATGAAGATTTGCCAGTTCATAGCCTTCTATTGAACTTGGAGCTCATATATTTATTCTTGTTTCATTTCTTACTAATAGCCAGACATAGTTATTACAAGGTCAAGTTTTTATGGTACGATAAACCTAACTGCTTAGTTATAAATAAGATACTTGGCTAGAATTGATCTGTTGTAAAAACTGCCCTTTCCCTTCCTTTGCTGCCAGGTGTGAAGTTGACAAGGTAGTAGGTCTTGGAAAGATAGTAAGTTCAAAACAAAATTGATAAAATTGTGCCTCGGGTCACCGCTGCTGACGGAGCCTGAGCCTCGGCAAGTGTGACTATAATTTACTGACAGTGTGTGATCTGGCAACAGTGTGTGTGCTTATCAGGAGCACAGATTCACGAGCCAGCCCTGGCATTTTATAGCTGTGTGATGTTGGGTAGCTTTTTAACCATTCTGAGACTCAGTTTTCCCATCCATAAAGTTGGGCTAATTAAAAGGACCTTCTCCATAGGATTGTAAGTTCCAAATGAGTTAATACTTACCTGCTACTATAGTGCCAGGTAAGTATTAATTATTATTATTTATTGAGGGAAAATGCTTTCACTGATACATATAACTAGAAGTGTGTACACTTTGACCATCTTTATCCCCTCTCCCCTCTTCATCCCTCCACCCCCTGCCTTTAGCAACCACAAATCTTCTCTCTTTTTCTCTGAGTTTCTTTGGATTTTTTAGATTTCACATATAAGTGAGATCATACAGTATTTGTTTTTCTCTGCTGACTTATTTCACTTAGCATAATGTTCTCAAGGTCCATATTGTCACCAGTAACAGAATTTCCTTCTGTCTTATAACTGAATAATACTCCATTTATATACATATAAACCACATTTTCTTTATTCACTTATCCATCAGTGGACACTTAGGTTGTTTCTGTGTCTTAGCTATTATAAATACTGCTTCTATGAATATGGGGGTGCAGATGATTTTTCGACCTAGTGTGTTTATTTCCTTTGGATATATTCCCAGAAGTGGAATTGCTGGGTCTCGCTGATACATATTAATGGATAACTTCTCATGAAAAATTTTATACCTGACTTGCTTTATCCATTTACATTTTCTCTGCAGGCTTTTGTGGAGGCCCAGAACAAGATCACTGTGCCATTTCTTGAGCAGTGTCCTATCAGGGGGTTATACAAAGAGAGAATGACTGAGCTGTATGACTATCCCAAGTATAGCTGCCACTTCAAGAAAGGAAAACGGTATGTGAGGTTGCTTTCATTTAATTCTACTTTGCTTTTCTAATGACTGCTTTATTAAATTTTAAAAGAAATTCTAGATAACTTTATCAGAACAATTCATTATAAAATAAATTCATTTCCATTATTGAATATGAGAATAGTATCTTTTGGTCTGTTGCCCAATTTCTTAAAATAAGGTTTAAGAAATTTAGTAGACGTCAACTATAATTTAAATTTTTTAAAAAAAACAAAAAAAAAATATTCACAAAAAAAAAAGATTTAGTAGCAATATGTCCTAGGAAGACGTCTAGGCTGTGGTAAATTTTCTTATGGCTAGTAATTGGTGAGATGGGATGGTTCATGGATAGCAGTGGAGATATGTTTGCCTCTAAAATTAATTCTCTTTGACTTCTACTACTTTAAAAGATGTTATGATATACATTTTTTCTATCTTAAAAATGGAAATAGGCCAAAAGGTGGCACATAGTAATTCACCTCTCTTGTTCTTCTCCCTTTCACACCCACTTAAGCATATTCTCTGGCCGATTTTCTAAGCCTCTTTGGAATCACCATCATAAATTTTCTTTAGAATTTCTTAGATCCTCCACTCCTACCATGGATCAGCAACGTACGATCTGCATGCTAAGCCCTGCCCACCACCTGTTTTTATAAATAAAGTTTAAATGGCACGCAGCCATGTATGTCCCTTCATTTATGTATTATCCATGCCTCCTTTTGTAAAACTACAGAGTTGAGTAGTAGCAACTGTTTGGCCCACAAACCCTAAAATACTTACAGTCTTGCCCGTTACAGAAAAGATATATGGACCCCTCCCTAAAAGCCTGGCTAAGGAAAGGAGCCAGCATTTTATTTTAGAAAATCTGCTTCTTCATTAAAAAGAAAATATTACTGCTTTATTTGTTTTTGTGTTTTGTTTTGTTTTGTTTTGTTTTTAAATTTTATTTATTTATTTATTTATTGTTTTTGACAGAGAGAGGGAGAGAGAGAGAGAGAGAGATACAGAGACAGAGAGAGAACTGAACTGGGGGAACTCCCCAGTTCAGCACATGGGTTCGCACGGGCCGGAGCTGGGATTCGATCCTCAGTCCCCGGTGCTGCAAACTGAGCGCCTAACCCACTGAGCCATCCCGGCTTCCCCTACTGCTTTATTTGAATAGTACTATTAATTTTAGCAATTAAAAGTCTTTGTCTCTATTTAGCTGATATGCATAATTATAATAAATTACATTTTTTTTAATGCCTAAAGTAAATCAGATAACAAACTCTAGGTACCAGGGAATAGTAGGAACTTCCACCCTGGCATGGCCTATTTGCAGTTGTATCTTTCTGGTGCAGTGGTATCTTTTTTTTTTTTCTTATATGTGTTTGGTTTTACTCTGTATATAGAAAACTCCACAGCTAAATAAAGACTGTCTCTGTCCCCCAGGTATTTCTATTTTTACAATACAGGTTTGCAGAACCAGCGAGTATTATATGTACAGGATTCCTTAGAGGGTGAAGCAAGAGTATTCCTAGATCCCAACATCCTCTCTGATGATGGCACTGTGGCGCTTCGAGGTGAGTGCTCCACAGCCAGGCCCATGGGAGTGCCAGGGTCCACGCTTGCATCTCTGATGTTGGTACAGTTACCTCACCTTTGAAATACCAGACAGAATATGGAACATGTTGCAGAGCAGATGCATATGTAACATCAGGAAAGCTACTTTTTTCATAGTATTTAGAGCATGTGAGTAGTCCTGCATTCTTCTCATGGCAGGAAGTGGAGCTGGAGATGACTTTACACTGGACCCAAATTCACTTCTAGGACTTCTGGGATCCTGATGTATCATCATTTCCTAAAGGGTGTCCCAAAATTCACGAAAGATTTGAATTTTGTGTCATTTGTGCGGTAAAGTGTTGCCAACGAAAAAAAAGACAGCGTGATAGCTGACTGTTCAGGGTTATTAAAAATGGAGCGCTGCACGAAAGAACAACTCATTTTCATTGTTGAGCAATGAAAATTTACAATTTTCAATTATAAACCTGTGTTTTCTATCAAAATTACTTCTTGCGTGAATTTTGGGACACCCTTTATAACAACTCTGAGAATGACCTGTGATTGGAAAAAAAAGTACCGTATTTTTCCATGTATAAGACAATACTTTTGTCTAAAATTGTTAGACCAAAAATTTGTGATTGTCTTATACATAGGAATAACCCATGTCTTGATTTCTTAATGTTGGGCTAGGAAAGTGGGTCATATTATATATACATGGGGCATTTTATACACAGAAAAATATGGTAATCTTCTTCTGTAAGAAATTTAAGCTATACAATGAATGTTCCAATTGTAAATATAAAATAAGGAAGAAATATTTATGAAATCTCTTCCCAGAGGAGGGGGAGTGGTTAAGCATTTTAAATTTCAGTTCATTGTCAGTATAGTAAAATTAAAAGTAAAAAACAACACAAAAACCTTGTAAAAATTGGACAACTTGGTACCCTGCCCCCTAAAGATGCAAGTTTACTCAATAAGCAAAAGGGGAGCACCAGAAAACCTGGAACCTATTTATTTTTAGATGTGTATTTATTCTCACATGTTTAAACTTCAGCAACTTCCAAAGTCCTCTCCATTTGATGGATTACACCTATTGAGATGCTTTTTCTACTGTTCAAAATAGTTTTTGAACTCGTTGATTTTGATGCCTTTTAGTGTTTCTTCCATTTTTTTGTTTGTTTGTTTCACCTCTTTCACATTGTCAAAATGTTTCCCTTTGAGGACCTTATTGATTGGGAAAACAAAAAAAAGTCACTTAAGTCATGATCAAGTGAATAGGGAGGGTGGTCCTCGGAGGTTATGTCATTTTTGGTCAAAAACTGAACACTCAGTGTGGTATGGGCAGATATGTTGTCATGCTACATGTCGTGTGTGTAAATCACCCATCATGAAGTGGGCAAATGTGTTGAAGGAATCTCCAAAAAAAGTTTACTGAAACCAGCAGCCTCTCACAACAATGCCATCTGGAACACTGATGCAGATAGCTTCCTAGAACAGGCGCCTCTCAGGAGAAGCCTGTACTACAAGGGACCCACCTTCCAGAAGATCATTCCAGTTTTTTGGATCCCCCTGCTTATAAGTTCTTCTTGTAGTTGCTGTGTCTCCTTAGTAACTCTGCCCACAAAATAACCTTCTCCATCGGCCATAAAGATTGCCTCAGCTTTGTGCCATAAGCACTAGTTCTAGGGTCAGGAAGTCACTGTTCTCTGGTTTTGTGGTTTAATAATTGTATACCCCAAGAATTGTCTCTTGTTAGCACCCTACATGTTTTTAGTGAAGTTGGTTCATCTTCTGTAGCATCTTCTGTTTTACTAAAAAAAAACACAGGTGTAATTTAAAAGGACAGGTGTAGGTTCAGCCCTGCAGAATTGAGCATTTGGAGCACTGAAGTCCGATAATCAGTTTGGTGGGAATTAAAAAGATCTCATTCAGCCATTCAGTGGTTCTGTCTCCTCTCCCCAAATAGTCTGTGTACATAAATGACGATATTTTGTTAGTATTGAAAATAATCGGCATTGAAAATAAGATGCCAGCCAGCTTTAAAGAGTATTCTCCCATGAATTGAGCTTGGAGCTGTAAAGAAATAGTGCAGTAATATACCCTGTATGAGAATTCACTTAGTTTTAACAAAAGTCTATCTTGCAACTCATCTAGAAAGACTCATAGCAGGGTCTCACCTTTCACTCTGATAATTCATTCCAGGAACTTTTTAATGGAATTCTTGCTATGTACAGGCCGTGATGGATGAAAAGAATAATTAGACATGGGACCTGGCATTAGTCTTTGCATATTCTGAGAATGGTATTATAAGAAAGTTACAGTATGAGTAAAAATTCAGGTTCTTTTGATAGTATATAGATTTTTTAAACATATATGTCAAATCAAAATGTATTATTTAAATTTTTCCTGAAAATTGTCTAATTATATTAATAATTTAAATACTACAATGTTATGTACTGTGAAAAGTGAATATTTTCTCCCATCACATCCTAGTTATTGATAAATAGGCTTTTTGAAATATGAAGCGTATTTTCCATTCATAGAAGTTTCATATAAAATAATAGAAAACCTTTGAAAATAGTTGGGTTTCTTAGGATCATTTTCAACCCCCAGTAAGTTTAGCAAACATCATTGGAAGAAGTCTGGTGTCAAACACTATATATACTTCAATATATATTCAATATTATATACTTCTATATATAATTATAGAAGCCACTGTAACCATGTAAATGTGTCAGGAAACATTCCATAATGATTACTGTTCTATCTGTCGTGCCCCTAAAGATTCAGACACAGCAGGTTTATTCATAGATAGCTTTTTCATGGTCACTTTTGGAATGTGCACTGTGTGAGATCCAACTTGCAACCCTCAGGCTTTATATACCTGGGCTTGTGGTGGTCGGATGGTGTGGGTGTTTATACTTGAGTGCCAGCAATGCTCAGAAAATGAGGTTGTAAAGAGTGATTTCAAATCGTTTGGAATCCATTCCAAAAATTACATAATGGCTTCAATTCAGTTCTGTTACATGATCTATGTCATAATTTAGTCATTACTCTAAAAGCAGTTTCCTTACTCCTTTTCCCCTTCATTCCTTTTAGAGTATAAATAAAATATGCTGAAAGGCTAAGATGAGCTCTGCTTCTAACTGAACTGCCTGTTGAATTATAGAAATTAAAAATGGAAGCACCTGAGTGGTCATATAATCCAGTACTTCATTTTATGGAAACTAAGACTTGTCCAAGATCATAAGGCAAATTCCTATAAGAACTGGGCTGAGCCCCTTGAGTTCCTCACTGCCACATTCTGCCTCTATGTATATGAGAGAGAGCTTTATCAGACAGCAAGGAGGGCAGTGAGCAAGGCTAAGAGCTGTGTCTCCATGTTCACTGTTTGCTCATTTTCCTGTGTTCCATAGGCTATGCATTCAGTGAAGATGGTGAATATTTTGCCTATGGTCTGAGTGCCAGTGGTTCAGACTGGGTGACGATCAAGTTTATGAAAGTCGATGGTGCCAAAGAGCTTCCAGATGTGCTTGAAAGAGTTAAGTTCAGCTGTATGGCGTGGACCCATGATGGGAAAGGGATGTTCTACAACTCATACCCCCAACAAGATGGAAAAAGTGACGGTAAGTTAAGACTTCAGATGAAGCCACCTTTTTCATAAAATTGAAGAGTGACTCATATGGCTTTAAAAGAGAAGCTAAACCCTAATAGAGGTGGTTTGAGTCTGTGGGTTGGCCAAGCAGTTCCTCTGGATTTAGCTGAGTTCTGTCATGTGCCTGTGGTCAGCTGCAGGTCAGTTGGTTGATCTTGACTTGACTGGTCTGCAGGCCTGAGGCCTCAGCTCTGCTCTGAGTGGTCTCTCATGCTCCAGCCAGCTAGTCCAGGCTTGTCCACAGGGCAGCTCAGCAGGAGTCAAAGAGGAAGAGCTGAAAGGCATAATCTCTTGGATGTCTGGGCTTGCTGCTATCGTGTTATTGCTTCCTGCTATCGTGTTATTGCTTCCTGCATTCTGTTGGCCCTTCCCTCTTCAAGGGGTGTGAACACAGGTACAGGAAACTGAAAAATTGGGACCATTATTGCCGTCAGTCCTTCACAAGTGGATTGTGGAGAAGATGGATTTTTTAAATATAAAACCAAATGATTTAATGATGGTGAGCAATTATAAAATTTCCTACTGTGATAATCATATCTCTTTCCCCTGATCAGAAGTTACAGATTCCCTCTTGGTTGCATTTATCTTGACACATTTCTCCTTGTTAACTTCCCAGACACATCCTTGTTCTTTTCCTCTTCGGTTGAAGAGGAAATACAATAGAAATCCTATTGTGTTCAAGTGGCCACTCTTTCTTTCCCCCTTCACTCCTCATCTTCCCAGACAAGAAGGGCCCTGTGCCTTGTACCTTGCTGGTACAAGCTGTCAACATTATCTTTATGCCACTGCGTATTTCCACATGACATATAGCTTTTTCACAGTGTCTTGGTTTGTCTTTACATGTGGGTGTTACACTCCCTTTATTAGAGATTTGGAACTGGAGTGTAGACTCTCTGTTACTGGTTTCAGGGCCTGGGCTGGCAAGAAGCACAGCTACTCCATCCTGGCAGTTACTAGTTGTGCTGAAGTTCAGCACATGGGGTTTGCACAGGGTGGGACCAGGATTCGATCCTTGGACCTTGCGGTTGCAAGGCATATGCTCAACCTGTTGAGCTATTCCAGCATCCCCTAATCATTGTCATTTTTAAATATACTTTCTCTTTTGTTTTTCCTCCTGTTGAATTGGAAATAAGGCTATAGTGTGTTTCATCTGTTTTGGCTATGTTTAAGTTTCTGCTGTCTTTTGTAAGGTACTGCAGTACCTTCCTCTTAATTCACCAATGAACTATAAGAGGAGCTAAGAGGTTTTTTTATTCAAGGATGTTGGCTAAAGAAAGACCTCTGTTCTCTATACACTGAAATTGGCTGCCTGTGCTAAGAGTGCCACTGAGTTAGAAAATGTGGGCTATTTCCAAGTTCTTAGAGATAAAAAAAGGGTATATAACTGGCCATTTCTTTGTTAGAGAACAATGGCATTAAGTTAACTTGTGAAAAACATGAAAATTTTCGTTTAGCCTCAGCTTTCAGTGGGAAAAACAGTAATGATTAGTAATTGATTGGATTAAAAAAGCCAACACTTTCTCCCAGCTATAATTTTGTTGCTCTATTGTCAAGAGAACCTTAACAGCCTCTTAGGCTGTGTGATGGAGGCCCTTACAGTAAAAGCTAAGCAATTATGACCATGCACTTCTTACCAGTGTTCCTGGAAAACCCTTGGAAAATCACCAAGTACTCTAAGGCTTTTTTTCTATTATGGTATTATCTTACTTTTTTCTTCATTGTCCTGAAAGCTCTTAGTACATTTTCAGAATGAAAAAAAGTGCATTCTCATAACAACCTCCAAAATCAGCATTTGTATGTGATTTACTTCCAGGGTGATACCCGACTGATATTTAACTATTTTTTTTAATATCAACCTTTAGAGCAGTTTTAGGTTTGCAGTAAAATTTAGCAGAAATTACAGAGATTTCTCACCTGTCTCCTATCCCCACACGTGCACAGCCTCCCCCATTCCCAACATTCCTCTGCCAGGGTGGTACGGTTGATGAGCCTACATTGACATGTAATCACCCAAAATCTGTAGTTTACATTAGACTTCAGTCTGTGTTGTACATTCCATGAGTTTGAATAAATGTGTAATGATGTATACGCCATTGTAGTTTCACTGCCCTAACAATCCTCTGCATTCCACCTGTTTATCCTGCCTCCCTCCCAAACCCTGGCAACCACTGATCTTTTTATGGTCTCCATAGTTTTGCCCTTTCCAGAACATTGTATTGTAGTTGGAATCAAATAGTATGTAGTCTTTTCACGTTGGCTTTTTTCACTTAGTAACATACGTTTAAGGTTGCTTCCTGTCTTTCCATGGCTTGATAGCTTATATCTTTTTAGCACTGAATAATATTCTGTTGTCTGACTTTCTATAGTTTATCCATTCACCTACTAAAGGACATCTTGGTTGCTTCCAAGTTTTGGCAATTATGAGTAAAGCTGCTATAAACATAAGTGTAGGGGTTTTTATGTGGAGATAACTTTTCAGCTTTGGGGGATAAATATCAAGGAATGTGATTGCTGGATTATATGGTAAGGATATATTTGGTTTTGTAAGAAACTGCCCAACTGTCTTCTAAAGTGGCTATACCATTTTGCATTCCCACCAGCAATAAATGAGAGAGAGTTCCTATTGTTTTACATCCTCTCCAACATTTGGTATCATTAAGTGTTCTGGATTTCTGCCATTCTGGTAGGT
Source organism: Craseonycteris thonglongyai (assembly GCA_004027555.1). Lineage (NCBI taxonomy): Eukaryota > Metazoa > Chordata > Mammalia > Chiroptera > Craseonycteridae > Craseonycteris > Craseonycteris thonglongyai. The sequence goes on from PVKE010001425.1 coordinate 99,312, forward strand.
GTAAAGTGGTATTTCATTGTTTTAATTTACATTGAAATGTTGTATGATGTGATCATCATTTCATAAGTTTGTCTTCTGCATTGTATATCTTTCTTAATGAGGTATCTCTTAAGGTCTTTGGCCCATTTTTAATAGATTGGTTTGCTTTCTTATTGTTGAGTTTTAAGAGTTTTTTGTATATCTTGGATAACAGTTCTTAATCAGATGTATCTTTTGCAAATATTTTCTCCTAGCCTGTGGCTTGTCTTTTCATTCTCTTGACAATATCTTTCACAGAGCATAAAGTTTTAATTTTAATGTGTCTAAAAAGTCATTTCCAAACCCAAGCATTGTCTAGGTTTTCTCCTATGTTCTGAGGTTTATAGCTTTGCATTTACAATTAGGGCTGTGATCTGTTTTGAGTTAATTTTTGTGAGGTATGTTATCTCTGTATCTAGCTTGTCTTGCATGCGGAGGTCTAGATGTTCTAGCACTGTTTGTTGAAAAAACATCTTTTCCCTTGGCTCCTTTGTCAAAGGTCAGTTGATTATATTTATGTGTGTCTATTTCTGGTCTCTTTACTCTGTTCCATTGATCTTTTTTTTTTTTTCTTTTTGTTGTTGTTGTTTTGGTTACTTGTAGTATGTCTTGATTACATATAGCAAGTCTTAAAGTCAAGTAGTGTCAATTCCCTGACTTTGTTCTCTTCCTCCAGAATTGTGTTGGCTATTTTGGGTTTTTTGCCTCTCTACATAAATATTAGAGTCAGTTTGTAAATATCCACAAAATAACTTGCTGGGATTTTGGCTGCATTGAATCTATAGATCAAGTTGGGAAAACCACAACTTGACAATATTGAATCTTCCTGTCCATGAATATGGAATATCTCTTCATTTATTTAGTTGTTCTTTGATCTCTTTCATCAGAATTTTATAATTTTTCTCATATAGACCTTGTATATATTTTGTTAGATTTCTATCTAAAGATTCCATTTGGGGGGAGGTACTAACATAAATAGTATCATATTTTCAGTTTCAAAATCTGTTCATTGCATAACTTTTTAAATGTTTCTAGCATTTTACAGTATAGGTGAAATTGATTTTCTTAAAATTGCCAACTTCATTTCAGTATCCATTTTTAACTAATTCAGGTACAGAGACATCCAGCAATCTTCACCAGAAGCTCTGCTACCATGTGTTGGGGACTGATCAATCAGAAGATATTCTGTGTGCTGAATTTCCTGATGAGCCTAAATGGATGGGTGGAGCTGAGGTATTGTACTGCTGTGAAATTTCACCTACCAAGGCCATTGTTTGATGACCCTTTTGAATGGTAGAAGTCCTTTGAGTGAATAATCTTTTGTTAAAAATATTGGTATTGCACTGCTGGTGGGAATGTAAACTGGTACAACCACTATGGAAGGCTGTATGGAGATTCCTCAAAAAATTACGAATGGAATTGCCATATGACCCAGCCATCCCTCTACTGGGCATCTACCAAAAAAACTTGAAAACCTTGATCTTTAAAGATGTTTGTACCCACATGTTCATCGCAGCACTGTTCACAGTGGCCAGAACATGGAAACAACCAAAATGCCCTTCTATAGATGACTGGATAAGAAGATGTGGTACATGTACACAATGGAATACTACTCAGCGATAAGAAATGATAAATTACAGTCATTTCT
>PVKE010001426.1:0-34494 GCA_004027555.1 Craseonycteris thonglongyai
TGCACAGGGCAGGAACTGGGCCGGGGTCTTCACCCCAGTGAGAACTGAACTGGGGGCACTCCCCAGTTCAGCATATGGGTCCACACGGGCCGGGGCTGGGATTCGATCCTTGGTCCCCAGGGCTGCAAAGTGAGCACTTAACCCACTGAGCCATCCCAACTTTCCCCTACAGTGACTTCTTTTTTTTTTTAAAGATTTCTTTTTTTTTTTTTTCCAATTATTTTTTTTTTTATTGTTTTTGACAGAGAGAGAGAGATAGATACAGAGACAGACAGAGAACTGGGAGTTCCCCCAGCTCAGCACATGGGTCCGCACAGGCCAGGGTGGGGATTCAATCCTGGGTCCCCCGGCGCTGCAAAGCGAGCGCCTAACCCACTGAGCCATCCCGGCTTCCCCTACAGTGACTTCTTGATAGGCAACTGTGCATGGAAGCTGCTATGACCAAAGACAGTTTTGAGCTTGGTTTTTCAACTTTTCCTCCTCACCTTTGCCAGCTTTGCTTCTGCTTCCATGTCTGCTGAATTGTGGTTAGGTTCAAATACATTTTTTTTTTCCAAACATTTTTTTTTTTCCTTTTGATTTCCCCCTCCCCATGCCCCCTTACCCCCATCTTCCCACCCCCAAATTACAGTGGTTTATGCAAAGTACAGTATTTCTCTGTCAAGTTAAGGAAATCTAAGGTTAAGTTGTGACCAGTATGGAAACCCCACAGTCCTCAGGAGCCTAGGTTCCTCCTTTCCTTTCTGTTCTGTCATCCTCAGCACATGGGTTTCAATCCTCAAGGATACCTCTTGATCCAAGATGGCTGTTAGAGATCCAGTAATCACAACTGTATTCTAGGTGATAAGCACTAGAAAGAAAAAAAGGCACAAAAGAGCAAACACAAAAGGCTTTTTAAGAAGTCTTTGTAGAATTCTCAAGCAACACTTCTGCTTACATCTTATTGGCTAGAACGTGGCTTCATAGCCACTCCTAGCTGTAAATGTAGTATAGGAAATAGTCTTTTACTTGGGCACATTGCTAGATACAAAATTGAGTTATATATGTATGTATGTATGTACATACACACACATACAGAAAGATTTGTTTTACTTTTAAATAAGAAACGAAGAATGGTTATTGAGTGATAAGTGGCAACTCTGAAACAGCTGGTTTGAGGTTCACTTTTTTTTTTGTCTACGGTAGTTCAAGGGACCCTTGTGGAGCCAGGTGGTCCTGCATTAGGAGATGAGGTGACAATCTTACCTCTCCTTTAATTTATATAAGAACAGGTCTTATATGGATATCAAAACATCATGTTGTATACCTTAAATATATGCAGTTTTTGTCAGTTATAACCCGATAAACCTGGGGTGGGGGGGGGATAACTTTCCAGTTCTTTCTTTCTCTTTGCGTGGGTTTTCTGAGTCTAGTATATTCTTTTTATCTGAGGGATGATTCCATGTTCATTATGCTTAGCACAATTTCTTTAATTTCACACATGAAGATGTTAATGCTATGTTTTGCCAGCACAGTGTTCATCATTATTTACTATCAGTCACTCCTTGAAAATATTCTGCAGTCCTGATGTTAGTAAGGCATGTTCTCTGTCTTCCTCTTCAGTGGGGCGTATGAATCTGTATTTATTCATCAATGCTTGTGGGCCACCATGCTGAGCAAGGTGGTTATTTTTAGGCTTAAGTTACAGTGTTGACAGTCAGTTTAATTCTTGTTCCTTTGCTGGGACAGAGAAGTTAAGGGATCTGCCCAGGAAGAGGAGGTACCATGGTGAGGATTCAAAACCAGGCAGCCTGGCTGCAGTGCCTGCACTTGGCCCAGGCAGGACTGCTTCTCTAAGGAGAGAGAATGAGTTACCAGCATGCACATCTGGCGTCTACCTTAATGCATTTCAAGTCCAATTTTAAAGGCCTGAAAATAGGGCTTGACTCACCTTTGGCTGGTGTACAGTGATCAGTGAGTGTAGAGGGTGGGAGATGGAATTGCGCTCTGGATTCTTTACTGTGTTACCACTAATGACTTTAAAACTCTTAAACAAATTGGAAGGTCTTTTCTGTCCATCTTCAACTATCTTATTTCCCTGTGTATGCATAAAGCTCTCATCGCATATGAAAACTGTTCAATACAAATCTCAAAGGGTGTTTTTGGTTCCCATCCCAATAGCTTCTGCTAAAAAAAATGAAAACCATATGACACCAAGAGATAAAGGGATTTGTATTGATCATAAAGTAGTTCTTAGTACCAGTTCCTAAAATTTACTTATTCTGGCTAATCATTCTATTTTGGGGACCTACAATCCTAAGAAAAACATAAAAGAAAAGAAAATTAAAACACCTGAATGTCCAAGTTGTTGAATAGTTCTGATATAAAATCATTGGAGTATAATGTTCTATTAAAAATGACAAGTATGGGGAAGCTGGGATGGCTCAGTGGGTTAAGCGCTCACTTTGCAGCCCTGGAGACCAAGGATCGAATCCCGGTCCTGGCCCATGTGGACCCACATGCTGAACTGGGGTGTGCCCCCCGTTCAGTTCTTGCCGGGGCCTATGCGGGAGGTTCCCAGCCAAGTTCCTGACCTGCACAGCCCTGTGCCCACCTGTGGAGTGAAACTATATGGAAAACTAATGTTGTCAACTATGGAGACTGCTCTGGGCCCTCCCCCATTCTCCCTCTCTCTTACACCTTCTCTCAAACAATAAACTAAATCTTAAAAAAAAAATGACAGGTGTGATATGTAGGCTTGAAATGACCTGTGAAATAATATCAAACCCACAGTCCTATAATTGTGCATGCATAATGCTTTACTTGAACTCTGGACACTAAGAAGGATCAAAAGAGAACACCTTCTTTATTATATGGCAAAGGGGTTCATTGGGTATTGTTTTGGCTCCTTATTTTGTTATAAAATTAAAACTTCATACTGCTTTCAGAAGGCTGGAGTTGCTGACTGGATAGGTTTGACTGTTTGGCTTGTGTTCTCTCTCATGAATTATCTCATGTTGTTCTTCATCTTCTTTCCCTTTAGGACTCTATCTCTGGAACCCAGATGGAAGTGATCACATTTCCTGACTCCCACCATGGTCTCAGAAGACAGAAGAGAGACTGGGTTATTCCTCCTATCAGCTGCCCAGAAAATGAAAAAGGCCCATTTCCTAAAAATCTGGTTCAGGTAAAGAAGGATATTTATTCTCTATTTCTTTGGGAGGAATTTAGCAGAGAAGGACCAAGGAGAGAAAGGGGAAAGACCCAAAATAAAGATTCTTCCTTGCTAATTTTGTTTCTTTATATTTTGTCTTCAGATCAAATCTAACAGGGACAAAGAAACAGAGGTTTTCTACAGTATCACTGGCCAAGGAGCTGATGCACCTCCTATTGGTGTCTTTATTATTGAAAGAGAAACAGGATGGCTAAAGGTGACAGAACCTCTGGATAGAGAAGCAATTGCTCAGTACATTGTGAGTATCTCTTAGAAGCTTATTAATGGTAAGGTCCTATGCTTCAAAAATTTTTTAGTCAACCCATATTGGATCCCTAGGTCTGATGCTCTGAGCATAGAAGGAGCTGAAATTTGACATCTCTTGATCTGTGGAAAAATTGGATGTGTTAAATTTTTTCTTGTTAGGAATAAAGAGGGGGAGTCCTTATGTATCATGCATAAGTCTAGACTTAAGATATCAAGCTATTCTTGGGGCTAAAAATTCCTTACCCAAAGGAAGAGGGCAGTAATGATGTTGGGGAGCAAAATCTATGTCTGGACTTTGGTAGCAATGTGAGCTTAGGGAAGCTAGGAGGTAAGGTGCTGATGCCAAATGCAGGAAAATCATGGGGTCGGGGGTGGGCACTAGATTTGAATGGCCAGAGCACATTTTACCCTGCTTGGAATAAGTCTGTGTTTTAGGCTTCCACCTTTAGCTTCTAGGCCTGGCTCCCCAGCCCTGTGTGGGGAATGGAGACTGCCCTGTGGGTATGTTCTCCAGCCCATGGGTCTTCACATGTCATGATCTCAATCAGTGTCATGACCTCACTGAAGCAGTAGCCTGTGTGAGAAAACATCTCTGCTCTTGAGTGTCCATATACCTGGGTCTCAGAGTGGGAAAGGCTGGGAGAGCCAGGTGAAGCCCACTCTGCTCTGGTCAGACCACTTCTCCCACCTCTTCTTCCTCCTCGGGACCCAAGTAACCCTCACTTTGGCTCTTGCAGCTCTTCTCTCATGCTGTGTCTTCAAATGGGAATGCAATTGAGGACCCAATGGAGATTGTGATCACAGTGACAGATCAGAATGACAACAGGCCAGAGTTCACCCAGGAGGTCTTTGAGGGATCTGTCATGGAAGGTGCTCTTCCAGGTAGGTCCAAAAACTAGGAGCCAAATACCCAGAAGGACACTTAGATTCTTTGGACCTCGAAGTGTTTAGGAGGCAGAATCTCAAAGAGTAAACATTTGGGTCAGGCCCTTTATGTGGACAGAATTTCTTTTCTTTTCTTTTTTTAAATAGACAGCAGTTTCTTTTTATTATTATTATTGGTCTTTGACAGAGAGAGAGAGAGAGAGAGATAGATAGATAGATAGATAGATACAGAGAGATACAGAGAGATACAGAGAGAGAGAGAGATACAGATACAGAGATAGAGAGAGAACTGAACTGGGAGAACTCCCCAGTTCAGCATATGGGTCCGCACGGGCCGGGGCCAGGGCCGGGACTCGATCCTCGGTCCCCTGCACTGCAAAGCTAGCGCTCAACCCACTGAGCCATCCCGGCTTCCCCTGTGGACAGAATTTCTTTGGATGCCACTGTGTATGTGGGTTCGTGCATGCATGTGCATGCTGTACACATGTGGCACCCTACCTGCAGAAACCTGTATAAAATAGAAACAGTTTAAAAACAACCTTCCCTGATTAAGAAATAGATTTTTTTCCAGGAGTTTAAGCCCCTCCTACAATCCTTCCTAATGACATTTTTTTATTCTTTCCCATAGAGATAGACACTGCTCTGCCTTTTGTGATAATCATTCCCTTGTTTTTATTTTTATTTATTTATTTATTTTATTGTGTGTGGTGCATTTACCCTTAGGTAATATCTTCTAGTTCTGCCTACTTTTGTACATGATGACAAATTTTCCAGGGTGGTTAAATCAATTTAGACTCCCACCATCAATGTATATCCTGAAATTATAAGATGTTTTAGCTTTGGCCAATGTGTAATTGTATCTCAATGCAATTTAAAATTGCATTTCTAGGGAAAGCTGGGATGTCTCAGCGGGTTAAATGCTCGCTTTGAAGCCCCGGGGACCGAGGATCGAATCCCGGCCCCAGCCCATGTGGACCCACATGTTGAACTGGGGTGTGCCCCCAGCTCAGTTCTTGCCAGGGCCTATGTGGGAGGCTCCCGGCCCAGTTCCTGCCCTGCGCAGCCCTGCGCCCATCTGTGGAGTGAAACTATATGAAAAACTAATGTCAACTATGGAGACTGCTCTGGGCCCTCCTTCTCCCTGTCTCTCTCTGTCTCTGTTTCTCTCTGTCAAAAATCAATAAAAGGGATGGGGAGGCTGGGATGGCTCAGTGGGTTAGGCGCTCACTGTGCAGCCCTGGGGACCGAGGATCGAATCCCTGCCCCGGCCTGTGCGGACCCATATGCTGAACCTGGGGAGTGTCCCCAGTTCAGTTCTCACTGGGGTGAGACCCTGGCCCAGTTCCTGCCCTGTGCAGCCCCAAGCCCACCTGTGGAAAGAAACTATGTGGAAAAACCAATGATGTGCAACTATGGAGACTGTTCTGGGCCCTCCCCCTTCTGTCTCTGACTCTGTATCTCTCTCTCTCTGTCAAAAACAATAAATAATTCTTTAAAAAAAAACAAAACCAATAAAAGGGAAGCCAGGATGGCTCAGTGGGTTAAGCGCTCACTTTGCAGCACCAGGGACCGAGGATCAAATCCCGGCCCCAGCCTGTGTGGACCCATATGCTGAACTGGGGAGTTCCCCCAGTTCAGTTCTCTCTCTGTCTCTGTCTCTTTTTCTCTCTCTCTCTGTCAAAAAACAAACAAAAGAAATCAATAAAATAAATCTTTAAAATTGCATTTCTCTGATTATTAATGGACTAAACATCTTATGTTTTGCCTGCCTTTTGGGTTTCTTCTTTACTATTGGTCTATTTGTCTTTTGACCTTTTTTTCTGTTGGGCTATTTGTCCTTTTCCTATAAACTCTTAGAGTTATTTAGATGTTTGGGAACTAGTCCTTTGTCAGTCATAGGTTTTATAAAATGTTTTCTTCCACTTTGAAGGCAATGATCTCAAGTGACTCATTCTCTCAGGTGAAGTTGTGGATAAAAAGCCAATTGTGGAAATCTCTGGGGTTTCCCCTGTTTTTCATACTATTCTGTCAGTATAAGAGATGTGGCAGAATATTTTAGTTTAAGGTTATTTCCTATCTCCTTCTCACCTCCATCCCCATCCGAAATATTTGCTGGAAAAGGTGAGTTCTCAGAACACTGCTCATCTGATGGAAGGCTTTCTTCTTCCTATAGCACATTGGTAAGAAATTTAGAAATTAGTGATCATAGGAGCCATGACATGACACTAGCCCCAGAGCCCTGCCTTTAACACTCTGGACAAAGTTGAGCGGTATGACTAGACCCTGAGTGCTGCTTGACTGAATTTTCCTGTCCTTCGATGCTTCCAGGAACCTCTGTGATGGAGGTCTCTGCCACAGACGCAGATGATGAAGTGAACACCTACAATGCTGCTATTGGTTACAGCATCATCAGCCAAGAGCCTATGCAGCCTCACGGCAAAATGTTCACCATCAACAAGGACACAGGAGTCATCAGCGTACTCACCACTGGGTTGGACCGTGAGGTTAGTGAGGAAGACATCCAGAGGGTATTGTGGCCAAATACATATTAGCTAAACTCATGGACAATGCAAAACTCTACTGAGATCAGTTACCACTTGTGTGGTCATTGTCTTAGCTTTGCATCTAGATTTACATCTAAACATCTGTCTAGGGCGGGGGTGGCAAACCTATGGCACGCGTGCCCAAAGTGGCACGTGGAGCAATTATTTCGGCACGCAGAGCTGTGAATACCATTTAAAAAATTATTGTTTATGCTCTTATAGACATAAAAATAATCGATACCTCTATCTCACTCGATGGGTTGGCACATGAATTGAGCGAGTATACTCTTATTTCATAAACTTTGGCACTCAATTGCCAAAAGGTTCGCCACCCCTGGTCTAGGGGTTTTGTGCCTAGCAGGTAAACAGGCCAGCAGGCTGGCATTTAAGCACATGATAAAAAATTCTGTTTCTATGCTATGGGTTGGACTGGGTACAGTACAAGGTGGCTATTGATCCTAACTTGGGTGTGTTTGATCTCTTTGCAGAGTTTTCCCACATATACCCTGGTGGTTCAAGCTGCTGACCTTCAAGGTGAAGGATTAAGCACAACTGCAAAAGCTGTCATCACTGTCACTGACATCAATGACAACCCTCCCATCTTCGACCCAATCATGGTAATTCTGCAACTACTTAGTTTCCAAAGAAAGGCCCTTTGTTGCTTCACAACTGTGCATGGGTGAAGTCTTTGAAAATTTTCCCTAGACTAGTGAACTTTAAACTAAGAAGCAAGTAGGTTTGGGTGGAGCTGTCTCGGGGGGGTTATTGGCAAAATTTTGTGAAGTTGCAAAAAGCACCTACTGAATCCATGTCCTTGAATTGTGCATCTTAGTAGCAAATCTTATCAGGCTCTATTATATTTATTCATTGACCAAATATTTTTTGAGTTTATACCAAGCACTGTGTTCAACACTGGAGATATCTCAAGCAAGGAAGACATATGAGTAGATGCTGTTCTCACAGAATTTATAGTCTAGTTAGGGAGATGTTAGACAACTTATACAAGTTACTGCGTGCAATTATATTACATGCAATCCAGGAGAAGGGACTAAGAGCCATATGCAAGACCCTTAAACCTTATTATATTAGTTATAAATTAGTTTAATGGTTAGTAACAGAGACTATCCTCTTGAGATTTAGTATATGTGCTGCTGAAGCGAGCACTAGACTTTTAGGATTTAAACAAATAGGGTTGACTTTTTGTCTTATGTCACAAAAAGCCCAGAGGTGGATAGTCCACTCTGTCATTAGAGACCAAGCCTCCTTTGTCTTGCTGTCCCACCGTTCTTGTGGCATGACTTCTGTCCTCAATGTCACCTTGTGGCCCAAGATGGTTGGTGGAACTCCAGCCATATCTGTGCTTCATTTAGGAAAAAGCCAAGGGTAAGGGGTACAAAAGGCATTGCTGCTAAGTCAAATCCTTCCATTTCTGGAATAACTCATCCCACAAGTTTTGTTTACATCTCATTAGCAATTGCTGTCTGCGAGGAAGATTAGAAATGCAGTATTTTATTTGGAAACATAGCTAACAATACAGTTAGTGAAGAGGGGAGAATGAATATTTAGTAGGCAATTAGCAGTGTCTGCCACCCTAACCTAGGTATTGTGACAATGAGTGACATTTATAGTAAGACTTGGAAAGTTAGCAAATGTGGGACAGGGCAGAGTGGAAGAGTATTCTAGGCAGAGGGATCAGCATATGCAAAATTCCCTGAATGAATTAAGAGGAAGCTTGATGCATAGCAAGAACTGAAAAAACAGTGTAGTGAACCAAAGGAGGTCGGATTCTGCATGACCTTGTAGACTGACTTAAAAATTTTAGAATCCCCTTGAGTGCAAGGGGATGTCATCAAATGGTTCTATGCAGAAGACTAATGACCAGGCTTTCATTTTATAAAAATTACTGGTACCACTGAGAATGATGGGGCAGTGTGGGTGGGAGTGGGGGTGAGGGTGAGGGAAGTGGTGGCTAAACCACAATGCCTTACACTTAGTAACTAAGATCATGGTCAGTAACTAGGCTAGAGTGCATTGAGCAGCTTGAGCAGCCAGGGCCTTGGAAAGCTACTTTAGGTCTCATGGAGTAGTATGCGTCTGAGTGCTAGCTGATCCACTGATAGGAAATAAGAGTCCTGCTGCTTGAATGGCCATTTCCTCTGAGACACTTCTCTTCAAAACTTCATTTCAGAAAGGATTCCCTTAGCCCCCTGAGCCTGGTACCACTATTGTGTCTCAGGATATCATAAGTAACCCATCTTCTCCTTTGCTCTGCAGTACCAGGGACAAGTTCTTGAGAATGAAGATGATGTTATAATCACTACACTCAAAGTGACTGACGCTGATGCCCCTAATACCCCGGCGTGGGAGGCTGTGTACATTGTGTTAAATGACAATGAGGAGCAATTTGTTGTCATCACAGACCCAGTAACCAACGATGGCATTTTGAAAACAGCTAAGGTTTGTATGGTGCCTAGCAAGATACAGAAACTGACAGCCCAGCTAGCTGCCCATGCCCTCTCCCCTGGTGTCTTTTCATGGCATCGGTGGGGTGGGGTGGCCAGCTTTCCCTGGTGCTGGTGGGCCGCTGGGGGTTTGCAATGACTTCAGGCTCCTGTGAGAAGTCTGGAAGCTCCTGCCCAGCATCCTAAATAAATTAAAGAGGAGGTACCATGTGATTGAATAGGCTGTTTCCCTGAAACATTGCCTACCCCCCATATCCATTTTGCAAATGAGAGGATAAATGATTGACTGGTCTCTGCTATTTTGCTGGATTATTTTAGAAATGAGGCAAATATGATTGTTTTTAAAAGATGTCTTGGAAACTTGAAAACTAAGACGTTGAGTGATTTTCTTGTTGAAGTAAGTCAAAGAGTTAACAGGTCCCTAGATTAGCCCCAGAACTTTGACTTCCTCTTGAACATGTGAGCAGACCCTACATTTCCAAATTACTTGGTGCATAATCTTATCTCCCACTGAACATTTGATGTTACCATTTTCTGTTATTATTCTATCAACAGAAGAAAAAAGCTAGTAATTGGAGTTCCTACTTATACTTAAGGTCCTTCATAAAAGTTCCCCATTTATTCCTTACAGCATCATTGGGAGGTACCATAGCTCCTTTTCCTACTTACTTAGGTGTGGATACAGACCCAGAGGTTAAGTTGCCCAAATCATACAGTTCGAGAATGGCCCAGCTGAAATTTGACCTGGTTAATGACTGATTCTGAACTCCATGTTCTTGCCACTAAAATTCCTGGTGGACAAAAGTCCCTGTGCTATCACACGGACAGCATGTCACAAGATGTGAGCATTCTGAGTGGTCCTGACTTAATGTTTGTTAACTGAGGTTTGCAGTTTGAGATTTCATGTAGTTTGTCATCGTCTTCTCTTGGAGTCCTCAACTCCTAATGCACCCAGATTTGAGAACCGCTGGTATATTGCTATTCAAAAGCAATAGTTAACGATTTCATTTATTTTTTTCTACTAACATAAAATATTTTAAACGCTTTTTTTTTTTCTGTTCTTTAGGGCTTGGATTTTGAGGCCAAGCAGCAGTACACTCTCTACGTGGCAGTGAAGAATGTGGCCCCCTTTGAGGTCACTCTGCCCACTTCCACAGCCACTGTCACCGTGGATGTGCTGGATGTGAACGAAGCCCCCATCTTCGTGCCTCCCCAAAAGAGAGTGGAGGTGCCTGAAGACTTTCCAGTGGGACTGGAAATCACATCCTACACTGCCCAGGAGCCAGACACATTTATGGACCAGAAGATAACGTAAGTGAGGATTTTTCAACTGACTTGCAGCAACTGGCTGTGTACAAAATATTTAGTTTATAGGGGAAGCTGGGATGGCTCAGTGGGTTAAGCGCTCACTTTGCAGCCCTGGGGACCGAGATTCGAATTCCGGTCCCGGCCCCGGCCCCGGCAGACCCATATGCTGAACTGGGGAGTGCCCCCAGTTCGGTTCTCACCAGGGTGAGACCCTGGCCCAGGTCCTGCCCTGTGCATCCCTGTGCCCACCTGTGGAATGAACCTATGTGAACAAACCAATGATGTGCAACTATGGAGACTGTTCTGGGCCCTCCCCCTTCTCTCTGTCTCTGTATCTCTCTCTCTGTAAAAACAATAAAAATAAATCTTTAAAAATATTTAGTTTATAGCATTTTGTCATCATTGTGCAAGACCTTTCTCTTAATTGGCTTTTAAAAAATTCCTTTTTATCCCTATTCCCCATACCTTTCCTATTCCCTCCATAGATAGCCATTCTAGGTTTACTGTATTTCCTCTCTGATTTCATGTAGAAATGTAGTTTTAATTTATATAAATGATATTGTTTATAAAGAGCTTACTGTTTCTTTCCTTGAAACCTTTTTTAAAGGTTTATTTTATTGTTTTTGACAGAGAGAGATAGTGAGAAGGGGAAGGGCCCAGAGCAGTCTCCATTGTTGTATGTCATCAGTTTTTGACATAGTTTCATTCTCCACAGGTGGGTGGGGGCTGCAAAGGGCAGGAACTAAGCTGGGGGCCTCTCACATGGGAAGCTTGCCCCAACAAGAGCAGAACTGGGGCCACACCCCAGTTCAGCATATGGATCCACATAAGCCGAGACCAGGATTTGATCCTTGGACCCCAGGGCTGCAAGGTGAGTGCTTAAAACAGCTGAGCCATCTGGTTTCCCCTCTTTCCTTTAAACTTGAAGTCACCTCTATAATGTAAATCATACCCACAGATGCTGAAAACACATACAAACTAACGGCAACACCACTTATAATAAAGAATGATCTTAATATTTTCAGAGTTGGGTTTGACTAGGAATATGTCACATGTTTTGTTAGTGTAATTTCCAGGAATAATAGAGGTCTTGGCCAATGTGTCTGCTTCCTCTTCTTGAAGAGGTAGATTTCTACATGTTAATATCTACTTTATTTATTTTTTACTTTTTTTATTATTTGTTATTTTTTTTATTGTTTTTGACAGAGAGAGAGAGAGAGAGAGATACAGAGACAGAGAGAGAACTGAACTGGGGGCACTCCCTAGTTCAGCATATGGGTCCACACGGGCCAGGGCCGGGATTCAATCCTTGGTCCTCGGGGCTGCAAAGTGAGTGCTTAACCCACTGAGCCATCCTGGCTTCCTCAATATCTACTTTAAAGGGACCTGTCAGGGGAAGCCGGGATGGCTCAGTGGGTTAAGCGCTCACTTTGCAGTGCTGGGGACCCAGGATCGAGTCCTGGCCCCGGCCCGTGGAGACCCATGTGCTGAATTGGGGAGTTCCCCCAGTTCAGTTCTCTCTCTGTCTCTGTATCTCTCTCTTGTTCTCTCTCTCTGTCAAAAAAACCAAACAAAACAAAACAATAAAGGGACCTGTCAGAACGCTCTAAATTATAATATTTATAAAAAATGTTATGCAAATCCAGAGTCATGCTTGATAATTGAGTGTGTTTGCGTTTTGGAGGGTGTTTTTGTGTTTTAGCTTCAGTACCTATGACTTACGAAACTTATTAATAAAACAAAAAGAGTTAAAGTGTGACTTCAAGTTCAGAGGTTATTCTGGGAAGTGCTAATTTTATCCTGAGTGAAAGGGCTCATAAATATCTTTAAACCATGCACATGCACTGTATAGGATGAGCTGTAGAAAGGGTTCAGGTAGTGATCTTAGTGGCTGCTAACATCACTAGGTCAGGAACAATGGAGAATTTTAAAATAGAGGAACCAGTCTGATAACATCCAAACTGTCTGATTAATTTTAACATTTACTAAAAAAGCAAGGACAACTCTACTTCATGTGCTTATTAGGATTCAATAGCTTGTGCATTTTATCACTGAACAAATATTTTTTGGAAAAAACAAAAGTTGAAATCAAATCGCATCAAGTCTTAGGATCTGATTTTGAAGAACGCAGGGAGTGAAGAAACAAGTTACATGCCATGAAGAAGCAGTCAGCCAAATACAGAATGTGTGAACTATATGACAAATGACACAGTTTCTTCAAAAAATAAATGGTAAAAGGGTGTGGGGATGACTGTTATAGATTAAAGAGTATTAAGAGACAAATCAAATCAGTTGTAATGTGTAGACTGCTTGAATATAGATTCAACAATCCAACTGTAAAAGATACCCTTGAGGCAATTAGAGAAATTTGAACATAGACTTGGCATTAGATAACATTCAGTATTATAATTACTATTGTTTTTGTTAGGTGTGTTAGTGGCATCGTGATTGTGTGTGTGTGTTTTATTTTGCTTATCTATGGAAGATACTTGCTGAAGTGTTTATAAGAGAAATCTTATGATGTTTGAGATTTGCTTTAAAATACTCTAATTTTGTACATGTACTCAGTGTACAACTCATAATATAAAGACTTTTCTAGGTGTTCAAAATATAAGGGCTGATAAGATGCATTTTTAATTAAAATTCAAAAAGTTATAAAGATCCAAAGACGATATTGATGTTGTATGGTTTCCAGGTTGGGCTGATATCTTAGCTTATAGTAGTAAAATAGTTCAAAGCCTCTTTTTGGATATATTCAGAGACCAAGTCTTAATAGTATGTGTAGAGCCCTTACCCCTGGATAAAGACCACTCTATGTACGGTAGTTCATTGATTTGCATTTCTGAGTGAGGATAAGGCCACAGGTATCCAAGTCCCTGGCCTCCTTTGGTTTGCTTCCCTTTTTTGAGCCTTTCCAGAAACCTGAAGGATAACTGGGCAGTATATTTCCACTTTTCAAGCCTTTGTTTCCTCTGATGGACTGTTTCTGGTACTCTTTTTGTTGTTGTTGTTGTTTTGTTTTTGACAGAGGCAGAGAAAGAGAGACAGAGAGAAAGGGGAGGGCCCAGGGCAGTCTCCATAGTTGTATGTCATCAGTTTTTCAACATGGTTTTGTTCCACACAGGTGGGCGGGGGCCACACAGGGAGGCACGCCCCCTTGAGCCAGGGGCCCAACTATGGGGCAAGAATCGAGCTGGGGGCCTCCCACATGGGAAGTACATCCCAGTTCAGCATATGGGTCTGCATGGGCCAGGGCTGGGATTTAATTCTCGGCCCCTAGGGCTGCAAAGTGAGTGCTCAACCAGCTGAGCCATCCAGTTTCCCCCTGTTTCTGGTACTCTTAATAAGGTATTACTTAACAGGATTCTCTTGGCTTATTGAGTAAAACATTTTTTGTTCTGTAAGGTCAGAAGGAGTTCGAGCCTCTCTCACACCTACCATTAAAAGTCAATAAATAGTGCAACCCACCCCCAAGTCATCATGTCAGTTCAAATCTGCAAATGCTTATGGTGAAGGTGTTGAGTGACACCACCATTTGAGAACTACTATACCCTTTGAGGAGCTCTTCTGAAAGAGTCTATCTTAAAAAAATACATAAGGATCACAGTTTTCACTATTTTAGCAAAAATTATCCATTTAGAGGCTAAATCTACTGGATGGAATTTAGTTGGTGAACAGGATATTCTCAAATTATCTCCCCTCAGATTATAGATTAATTGCAAAGGGAAGGAAAATACCTTTACTGTGAAGAAACCTGGTGGCCTCTCTTTTATCCAAGTGATCAAAGTGAACATCAGGAATAGAACAAACACATGTTATTGCTTCCTAATGAGATGCATTGAGAAGGACACAACATCACTGTGTAGTATTCTTGTGCCCCCACCCCCAAAGCATAACTGAACTAATTATGAGAGACTAACCTGACAAACCCAAACTAAGGGGCTTGCATGTTTCAAAAATGTGTGTCAAGAAAGAAAAGAAAGACTAAGAAATGGTTCTGAATTAATGGAAACTAAAGGAACATGACAACTGAGTGCCATGCACAATCCTGGATGAATCAGGGTAGGGATGCTATGAAGGACAGTTTTGGGTAAACTGACAATTTGAATATGTACCATATATTTAATAATAACATTATATCGAAGTTATAGTTCCTAAAATTGAAAATAAAATTGTAGGGGGAAGCCGGGATGGCTCAGTGGGTTAAGTGCTCACTTTGCAGCTCCGTGGACCGAGGATTGAATCTCGGCCCCGGCCCGTGCGGACCCATGTGCTGAACTGGGCAGTGCCCCCAGTTCAGTTCTTGCCGTGGTGAGACCCTGGCCCAGTTCCTTCCCTGTGCAGCTCCACGCCCACCTGTGGAATGAAACTATGTGGAAAAAAATCGATGATGTGTAACTGTGGAGACTGTTCTGGGCCCTCCCCCTTCTGTCTGTCTCTATCTCTGTATCTCTCTCTGTTAAAAACAATAAAAATAAATCTTTAAAAAAAAAAGAAAAGAAAATTGTGATTATGTAAGAGAATGCCTCTGTTCTTTGGAGGTAGCACATTGAAGTATTTATGAGTACAGGAATGTGATGTCTGCAACTTACGTTAAAATGGTTCAGCAAAATAAGACATTGTGTGTATGTGTGTCAACTTTTGAATGTGTGAGAATATTAACAAAGGGCAAAATCTGGGTGAAGGATACATGGATGGTCATACTTTTCTGGCAATTTTGATACAGGTATAGTGTTTTGTTTTGTTTTGTTTTAATTGGGAAGTTGAAAATATTAGAAAAGTTGGAGAAAATGTTAAAACAAGGAAACAGGGAAGTTGTTACTACAGTCAATGAAGAGGAACTTTATTGGCTTAATTGGCTATGTATATACTGTTGGTTGTTCCTATTCTAAGCCAGAGCTTGTACCTTTCCAGGTATCGGATTTGGAGGGACACTGCCAACTGGTTGGAGATTAATCCAGACACTGGTGCCATTTCCACTCGAGCTGAGATGGACAGAGAGGACATTGAGCATGTGAAGAACAGCACGTACATGGCCTTCATTATAGCCACTGACAATGGTAAGGACACCTGCCCCGTAGAGCCTCTGCTGTCTCACCTACTTGCTTTCTTGCCCCCTACCCTTATGGAGGCATGAGTGCTTTCTTTTTCTATTTTATTCTTAAACAAAAGCATTCCCATAGTAAAAAATGCAAATAAAGACATCTTATACATGTTTTAAATTTTAAAAATTCTCTTTTTTACTTGGCTATCTGTCTTTAAGACACAGAGATCCACCATGGCACATAATAGGTCTGCAGACATACCTCAGAGATGTTGTGGGTTCAGTTCTAGGCCACCCACCGCAATAAAGTGACTCATAATCTTTTGCTAGTGGAAGGTCTTGCCTTCAGTTTGTAAAAAAAATAAAACATCTATGAACTGCAATAAAAAGAGGTATGTCTATACCTCTTTTCAATACAATGATTGTACCTGGATATTGAATAATTTAATCATTCACACATTACAAGACCACTGGGGTTGTTTCCAATTCTATATTATTTATGTGAGTGATGAGTAAATATCTTTCTACATGCCTCTATGTGCAACTGTTTCCCTTGGATAGATATTCAGAAGCAGAATTACTGTTAAAGAGACTGCTAACTTTCTGTGATTAAATTCTCTTCCTCTTTCTCATTCTTTAACCTCCTGAGGCAGTAAATCTAGAAAGCAGAGGACAGGCAAGTAAGGCCATGAGTGGGCTCAATTCACAGAATGTTTTTGTATAAAAGGAAAGCATTGTTTTAGCTGCCATACCACACTAGCCAGCTACCTCTGGCTGCATGGGAATTTGTAGGCTGAATGAATTGAGGAGATAGTACCTAAACAAAGGCTGACAAACTTTATGTAAAGAGCTAGGAAATATTTTAGCCTCTGTAGATCATACAGTTTCTGTTGCCATTGTAGTCTAAAAGCAGCCATAGATAATCTATGAAGAAGTGAGTATAGCTGTGTTCCTAATTTGTCCAGAAGGCCTTAGCTTTCTGACCCCTGACCTGATAATGGTAAGGTATGGCTGTTCTGAATGATTCCTTCAAGTGTTACTTTGTGCATGACTCAGTACTTCTCCATGTAGTTCTAAGAGGAAGAAGTTTCATCAGAATAGCTCTTAGCTCATTAAAATTATTTTAAAATTTAAATGATACTTGCTCATTGTTAAAATAAGAAAATTCATATAATAAGGTAAAAAAAATCTATTCTCTGATGAATGGATAAACAAAATGTGGTATATATATACAATGGAATATTATTCAGCCTTAAAAAGGAAGGAAGTCCTGTTGTATGTTACAACATGGATGAACAGTGAGGGTGTTGTGCTCATTGAAATAAGCCAGTCACAAAAAGACAAATATTGTACTAACATGAGGCATTAAAGAAGTCAAATTTGGGAAGCTGGGATGACTCAGCGGGTTAAGCGCTCACTTTGCAGCACTGGGGACCAAGGATCAAGTCCTGGCCCCGGCCTGTGCAGAACCATATGCTGAACTGGGGTGTGCTTCCCATGCAGGAGGCCACCAGTTTGGTTCTTGCCTACCCCTAAACCCCCACCCATTTGGCCCCTGGCTGGAGGGGGTGCACCTCCCATGTGGGAGGCCCCCAGCCCAGTTCCTGCCCTGCACAACTGTGGCCCCTGCCTACCTGTGTGGAACAAAACCATGTTGAAAACTGATGATGTACAACTGAGAAGTCTCTGGGCCCTCCCCCTTCTCTCTGTCTCTCTGTCTCTGTTTCTCTCTGTCTCTGTCAAAAACTAAAATAAATCTTTAAAAAAGTATTCAAATTCATAGAAACACAAAGTAGAATGGTGGCTACCAAGATACTGGAGGGGGCAGTGGGGAATTCTTCATGGATACAGAGTTTCAGTTTTGCAAGGTGAAAAAACCCTAGAGAGCCATTTCACAACATTGTGAATATAATGACACTATTGAGCTGTATACTTAAGAAGATGGTAAATTTATGCTATTTTTTTTTAACCACAAAAAAAAGGTAAATAGAAAAAAATAATTACTACAGGCTTAGCACTTAGGTATAACTACTTACAGGTTTGAGATACAATCTTCAGGGTTTTTTTGTTTGTTTATTTGTTTGTTTATTTTATAATATACTAATATTGATGATGATGATGATAATTCTTGAGTATCTACTTTTTCTGATACCATGTGCTAGGTATTGCATCATGATGTAAAAGAAATGCAAATAGAAGGGTGTGTGAACTTCCAAATCTATTTTGTTTCTTTTTTTTTTTAAGATTTATTTTTATTGTTTTTGACACAGAGAGAGAGATACAGAGACAGAGAGAAGAGGGAGGGGCCAGAACAGTCTCCATAATTGCACATCATTGTTTTTTCCACATAGTTTCATTCCACAGGTGGGTGCGGGGCTGCACAGGGCGGGAACTGGGCCAGGGTCTCACCCCGGTAGAGCCGAACTGGGGGCACTCCCCAGTTCAGCACATGGATCCGCATGGGCCGGGGCCAGGATTTGATCCTGAATCCCCAGGCCTACAAAGCGAGTGCTCAACCTGCTGAGCCATCCCGGCTTCCCCCAAATCTATTTTGAAAAGCAACTTTCAGTTATTTTAAAAGGCTCAACCCTTTGAAAATGACCTTACAGCCATAGAAGTTCAGACAAGGGAAAACTGGTGGCGGGTAATGAGGACTTTCTGGAGTAGTGAAAATTTAATGGATGAATAAAGATCAGTGAAGAAGAAGAAAAAAGGTACTCTTGGGGTAAAGATAAATGATTGTCATCAAATGGTGAATAAGCATTCAGAGACCTGCCCAGCCAGGAGTGAAGTTGATCTGGGATTGGCAGGATAGGGGTTTCTGTGGGCAAGTGATGAACCTCTGAAGAGCCAGAATGAGCTTTGGGTTCAGTCTGATTCAGTAGTGATTCATCAATATTCCTGAGCTGAGGCAGTTTCTATGTATTTCCTCTTAGGTTCTCCACTTGCTACTGGAACGGGAACCCTTCTCCTGATCCTCTCTGATGTGAATGACAATGCCCCCATACCAGAACCTCGAAACATGGACTTCTGCCAGAGGAATCCACAACCTCATATCATCAACATCATTGATCCAGACCTTCCCCCAAACACATCTCCCTTCACAGCAGAACTAACACACGGGGCAAGTGTCAACTGGACCATTGAATACAATGACCCAGGTGGGAACTTGAGTCTTATTTTTGTAACTTTGCTCTGATCCTATCATTGTGCTTTCCCTGCCCCCTGGCCTCTGCCCTCCCTTTTGAAATTTCCTTTTCAGTTTCCAGATGTCACCCCTTTCATTTGATACTCATTTCCTGTCCCCTCTGCATTTGAGACATTCCACCAAAGGTTTCTTTGCTTTGCTTCTATCTGACTTTGTAACATACTACCCAGTAATCTGTAACCCAAACAGCTCTGTTTTCCTTACTCAGCTTTGGAATGTCTTTGATTCCTTAATCATTTTCTACAGTAAATGTTTTTCCCTCTCCTGGTCCCATCATTTACTTTTGTTGTTTCCTCTAGAACATGAATCTCTCCTTTTGAAGCCAAAAAAAACCTTAGAGTTGGGTGACTACAAAATAAATCTCAAGCTGGCAGATAACCAGAACAAAGACCAGGTGACCACCTTAGACGTGTTTGTGTGTGACTGCGAAGGGGCCATCAACAGTTGTAAGAGGAATGCAGCTTTTGCTGAAGCAGGCTTGCAGCTTCCTGCCATTCTGGGCATTCTTGGAGGCATCCTTGCTTTGCTAAGTAAGTACAGCTGGCAGGTGTTTCAGCTTTTGAATTCTAAACTGGGGGTGGTTTATCTCTTGCTGAACATTTCAGAGGTAAGTGGTCCAAGATTGGAAGGCAGCCCACTGCACAAGTCAACATGGAGCCCAGTCCTTCTATTTTATTGTTTCAGTCCCTCAAGGCAGGGCTGTTCAAGAGGACATACAAAACACCTGTGCCTCTTTGTCTCATGAGAATTTTGAGGCAGGAGTTCTGGAGTGGGGCCTCAGATTCTAGATTTCTAACCAGCCCCCAGGTGATGCTGGGTGTTGCAGGTCCTTGGATCAGCTCAGGGAACCAAGGCTGTGGGGTGCTGTCCTCATCAGTGTGATCAGAGTCGGCCAGCTCACCACCACCACCTCCACACTCCATCCTGGAGGAGGGATGACAGGGGAAGTGGAAGGTACCCATATGGAAATTGCACACATCACCTTCACTCCCGTCCCATTGGCCCAAACACCACCTCATCTGGAAGTTCCCACCCTAACTGGGTGACCATGTGCCAAATTAAATCTTGGTGGAGGGTGGGGGTGGAGTTTAGGGTGAACACTCAGTATCAACTGAAAGGATGAAGAGGGGAAAGGATATGGAGAGAATTTGGCAATTTCTGCCATAGTCCTTAAAACTGTTATCACCTGAGCCCACCTAAGTTGGCACAGATGCTGTTAGGGTTTCTAAAAACTGGTAATGGCAAGTCAATTAGAAAACCTTCAAAGATAGTGTATAATTAGGTGCTGGAAAGGTAGTCTAGATTTTGAATGCCTTTGCAGTCAGAAGAGGGGGCTGTTCATTGAATCTCAAGAAAGGTTTGGTGGGAGGTGTGTAGGATGTTTGGGCTGCACAGGGTGGTGGCATCCCGGTAGGCAGAAGAGTGTTTGTGAGGCTTCCTATCCTAGTGAAAGCATGGGGAGGAGGAGGGCAGGGAAGTGGCTGACCTGGCTGGGGTCAGAGAAAGTTCTTAGAAGGTGCAATGGACTCAACTCTGGGGCTTTCACTTTAGACTCAGCATAGGTGATGCCCAAAATTAGTGGTCATCGTATACATGGGAGTAACCCATGTATTGATTTCTTAATGTTGGGTTAGAAAAGTAGGGGGTGTCTTTATCCTGCTGCTGCTGCTTCAATGTGTTCGAGAAGGGGCTATCCTTTGACCTTCAGGAAATGCTTGCAGCACATCCCATTTGCTCCTGCCCTCTGCTCTTCTGTGTCCTCTTAAAATTGAGAAAGAAGACAAGTATTGTTTAAAATTCAGTGAGCTTTCTAGACCTTTGTTCCTACAGGATTTGGGATTAGGTTAATTCACCTTTGTCTGTCATGGTCCTGGGGTTGGTAACCCAAGCCTTCCTTATTACCTGCCTACTTACTTCTTAGTCAAATGACCATGTGCTTCCACATATAAAATGATACTTATGTCTAAAATTGTTAGACCAAAAATTAGGGGTCATCTTATACATGGGAGTAACCCATGTATTGATTTCTTAATGTTGGGTTGGAAAAGTAGGGGGTGTCTTATACATTGAGGAGTCTTATATATGGAAAAATATGGTATGTTTGAATGGGCCAGTCTGCTTTGGAGACAGTAGTTACTGAGTAATACTTCCATTCTGAGGAAAATATTAAAGATTGTAGTTATGCTTAAAATACTGACCTTTTAATAATAGCATTACCTAAACTTGCTGTGGGTATATTTCATTAGACACAGAGGCTGAGAACGACATTTCAGAATGTTCAAATGTGGAATAACATTTAAAACAGAAGCAATGCCATGATTCAGGTTTCCAGCTTCTTATTCCTTATGAGAAACTTATATTTCTAAAGAATGCTCTAGCAAGGCACCGGGTATAAAGGTTTTCATGTAGTTCAGTAATATTTGATTGCTTACTTTGCTCCAGGCTTTGTGTCATATACTTGGGGATACTGGGTTTTGGTACCCCTGGGGTGGGATGATGCTTTCTGAAGTGATAACAATATGTCCTATTTTAATTACATTTAAGTAATGTTTCATAAGAAGCATCCTTTGGAAACGATAACCTGCCTCTGGCTCTCACTTGCTTTAAGCTCTGCATGACTAGTGAACCATTTGCAACTTGAATTGTCTTCAGTGCTCTGTCCTCAGTGCTGAGTCAGGTCTTAGCCTCCTTAGCAAGTGCTCAATACTCCTGTTTATGAGTTATGGTCAAGGGAGTTATGTTGCTTATCTGGATAAAGTCTTGGAATCTTTCTGATTTCAGAAATAATAGGTAGGTTGGGTACTTCTAGGAAATCTTTTCCTCTAGTTTGTGTAACCTCCTGTTTCATTGCAATAATGCTTCACTAAAGTGTGTGTATAGGTACTTGGGCACAAGCCTTCTGAAAAGAAAATACTGAATTACATGTTTTTTTTTTCCCAATTTACAATAAATGGTTTAATAATTTTAAAAAATTAGATGTTAATTGTATATATCCTAGAAGTATCCTAAGAATAGATGAAAAACCTCAGATATAAAACAGCTTTTAAAGCTTGCTTACATGATTTTATCTTTTTTTTTTTTTATATATCTTTTTTTATATTTATAGAGAGCAACCATTTCATCTTCAGTGCACATCCACCTCCATTCTACTTTTGACAGATAGAGAGAGAGACAGAGACAGAGACAGCTAGAGAACCGAACCATGGGAACTCCCCAGTTCAGCATGTGGGTCCTGCCTGGGCCGGAGCCAGGATTCGATCCTCGGTCCTCGTGGCCTCAAAGCGAGCGCTCAACCCGCTGAGCCGTCCCAGCCTTCCCCCATGATTTTATCTTAAGTGATGAAAAGGAATAAGCTGGGTGATTTTATAGGCTGTGCCCCACCCTCCATAACTGATTAACAATAATGTGGGTGTATCAGTCACATTTAGGTTGACCCAACCCTGTTTACAAATTTTCAATGGCTCCAACTCATTCAGAATCAAAGCCAAAATCCTTTCAGTGGTCCACATGTCCCTGCCACCCCTCCACTCTTTCCTCCTCTCCACTTCTTTTCCCCTTCACTCACCCTGCTACAGCCATGCTGACCTTGTCCTTCCTTAATCACATCAAGTGTGTTTCTGCCGGTACCATTTCCACTTCCTGGAATATTGTTCCTCAGATTTTGGGAAATGATTGATTGACTTAAGATCCAGGTGTGAATTTAAGATCACACTTGGATTTGCATATCATTGTCCACTCTGTGGTACTGCATATGTTAATTTCAGGGATCTGAGCATCACCATGTGTGTTATCTAACAGCTGTCTGTCTGGTGTGCTAGGCAGTGGTGCTCTGTGATACCACCTGTGGCTTTCTTGACCTGTGGCTGTCTTTGCTGTCTCTTCCCCTCTCCAGTCCTGATTCTGCTGCTTCTGTTGTTTGTTCGGAGGAGACGAGTGGTCAAAGAGCCCTTACTGCCCCCAGAAGATGACACTCGGGACAACGTTTATTACTATGATGAAGAAGGAGGTGGAGAAGAGGACCAGGTGGGTTTTAAAAACTGTAATAAAAAGTTTAATGGCAATATCTTTATTTGGAAGAAGCAGTGATTAGAAGGCCAGCATTTGAAATAGCTCTGTGCCATTTTTTGTATTGTCTTTTTAAAGCCTTATCCAAGAACATAGACATTATCATTGGCCATCATCATCAATACATCATGGCTAACATTTATTGATTTCTTACTCTTCTGCACTCAGATATCCAAACAGAAGCACAGAGCATTTAAGGAACTTGCCCAAAGTCACACAGCTAGGAAGCATTAGAACCAGGTGGTCTGACTCTAGATCCTAATTTCCTCATTGCTAGTCTCAGGACATGAACTTCATTCAAATTATCTTTGACATAGAGCAACTGATCTGTTTTAATATTTTGGTTCCCTTTAGTTTTTACTTTTTCTCTTTATAGATGTTAACTATTTAGTCCTTCTTTAATTTTCCTGATTTGGAGATGGTCTTAACATGCCTTACCCTGGAGTTTTCCAGAGGAGTTTTGAAAGTCTAGTGTATTTAGAAAGGGAAGCATAGGAACGCTAAGAGTCCTGATAGGATGGGGAGGGAGTGAGTATTTGCAGAATAATAATTTAATAATAATACCCTGTGAAACATTAATAAGGTACAGGGGTGTATATTTGTATGTCCACAAGTGTTCCTCACAATGCTTTTATGCTATATATTCCTTCTAGTGCTATTTTGGAGATTCTTAGGTTGGAAGCTATCATTTCAGATTACACTGGCACATACTTGTAAATATCATACAGTTGGCAGTTCAAGATTATCCAATACCATAACCTATAAACTAAATAGAACCCTGTTTTTATGACTGTTTCTGTTTCACTCTTTGCTATACTTTTACCTTTTCCTCCAAAGGACTTTGATTTGAGCCAGTTGCACAGGGGCCTGGATGCTAGGCCTGAAGTGACTCGCAACGATGTGGCACCAACCCTCCTGAGTGTACCCCAGTATCGGCCCCGGCCTGCCAATCCTGATGAAATTGGAAACTTTATTGATGAAGTAAGTATTCAAAGTCAAAAGCCAAGGAGCAACTCATCGCTAAACTTAGAAAGGAGCAGTTGTGTCAAAAGTAAGAAAAAGAGGCTAGATTCTTTCCTTTACCACATTTTCATCTTGCATGATCTCTGAGCCCTATTAATTTTTATTTGAGTCTTATCTGAATTTCAGAACTAACAGCATTTCAAATTGGTCTTACTTGCAAAGTCCATATGGTAAAACCAAGAATTATTCGAAAGGATTTAATAGAACTAGAAATGAAGCTAAAGAGGTTCAAAATAGACGCCCTCTCCCCACCCACCCACCCCCCGTTTCCCACTGATGGTTGGTATGTAATGTTAAATGTGTATCACAAGTCTACCTGAGGGCCAGAAAAATAGCATCCATATGGTATATGCCAGAAATGCATTCAGCTATAAATACCAGAAGCTTAAACAAATAAAAGTATATTTACCTCTTGCAAATTGAAGGCCTGGGGTAAGCAGTCAAGGCTGAAACATGAGCCTTTTCTATCTTCCTGCTATATGATCCAAGTATATAGATCCTTGTTCTCGTGCTTGTTGTCTCATGATCACACACTGGCTACCACACTTCCAGGCGTTGGGTCTGTATTCCAGTCAGGAAGAAATAGAAAGGGCAGAGCAAAAGGCAAAAATCTTTCTTCTAGCAAACTGTTATGGAACAAGGGAGTTCATTCTATATGTTAATGGTCAGAACTATCACAAGATTATCCCCATCTGCAAGGGAGGATGGGAAATAAAGTGTTAAATTAGATTAAGGTAAGCTGAAGAAGAAGTGGGGGTGAGGATGAGCAAAGAAAGAAGTAAGATACTAGTTTATCAGGATCTATTTCCTTAATCTATGTTGCCTGATCACTTTCTCCGCTACTGGCCTGATTTTCAAGGTTTGCTTGTCTGATGGTCCATGGACTCATGGCAAGTCTTCATGGTAGGGCTGGCTTTGCTTTAGTTTCCCATGAGAGTTGTTGTCAACAAGGACTAGACTATACAAAGTGCAGCAGTGTTGAAATTGACCAAACCTCATTTGTTCTAGCTTCTGGATCTTAGAGAAACCTAGGAACAGGAAGGGCCAGTTTTAACCATCCCTTTTAGGTACATCTGGATTCAGGTCTTTTCCTTCATTCACATTCATTTGCATGTTATCACATCTGATTGTAGCTTTTTTTCTTTTTTTTTTAAATTACAAAAATGTTTGCTATTTAAAAAATATAAATTATGGGGGAATCTGGGATGGCTCAGTTGGTTGAGCGCATGCTTTGCAGCCATGGGGACTGAGGATCGAGTCCCAGCCTGTGTGGACTCACATGCTGAACTGGGGTGTGCTTCCCATGTGGGAAGCCCCAAGCTTGGTTCTCACCCCTCGCTCAGTTTGGCCCCTGGCTCTAGGGGGCGTGCCTCCCATGCAAGAGGCCCCCAGCCCAGTTCCCGCCCTGCGCAGCCCCCACCCACCTGTGTGGAATGAAACCATGTTGAAAACTGATGGCGTTCAACTATGGAGACTGCTCTGGGCCCTCCCACTTCTCTCTCTCTGTCACTGTCAAAAACAATAAAATAGGGGAAGCCGGGATGGCTCAGTGGGTTAAGTGCTCACTTTGCAGTGCCGGGGACAGAGGATCAAATCCTGGCCCCGGTCCATGCGGAACCATATGCTGAACTAGGGAGTTCCCCCAGTTCAGTTCTCTCTCTGTCTCTGTCTCTGTATCTCTCTCTCTCTCTCTCTGTCAAAAAATTAATAAAATAAATAAACTTTAAAACAAACAAACAAAAAACAATAAAATAAATCTTAAAAAAATATATATATATAAATTATGAAAATATATATTAAGATTTTTTTTAAATGCAAATTCTTTCTCAGTTCCCCTGACCTTAATCACCAAAGTTAACTGTTATTTGGCAGTTGGTCATCCTTCCAGACCTTTCCTTACTGAAATGCTTACCTGTATGGACTGGTATGGTTGTCCTCATTGTTTTTAGCCTCTGTTCATCCTGATTGGTTGGTGCTTATATCTCCCCTGCTTACATGTAATTCACCATTTTAGTTTAGAGGGAAAATATTCTGCATATTTTCCTGTGACTTTCTTTTCACTAACCATATATCATGTCTGTTTGTCTTGGCAGATTGTATAAATTTACCTTATTAGTGTTAATTGCTCCTAGGATGGTTGTCATGTGGTCCACTTTGCCTGAGGTACCAAGAGAAGGCCTCTTGCCTAAGATGGTAGGTGTGTGATTCTTTTCATTGAAAAATCCTGTTGTCTTCTTTCTTCTTTAGAACTTGAAGGCGGCTGACAGTGACCCCACTGCTCCCCCTTACGACTCTCTGCTTGTGTTTGATTACGAAGGAAGTGGTTCCGAAGCTGCTAGTCTGAGCTCTCTGAACTCTTCAGAATCAGACCAAGACCAGGACTATGACTACCTGAATGAGTGGGGCAACCGCTTCAAGAAGTTGGCAGATATGTATGGAGGTGGCGAGGATGACTAAGGGACTCAAGACAGATGGTGAGGAGAGAAATAGGTCCCTATACTCATGTGATGGGAAGTGTAGGAATGATTTTTCTTGTGGTTTTTCAGCTCCTTTCACTTGAGATAAATTTCTGAGGAAGAGAGACTGTGATAATTGATGCAGTTAGGATAGTTATAATTTCCATTTTATAGATCTAATCTGTATGTGTTAGAGAGATTTTGACTTATTTCTCGAATCTTTTTTCTTTCATCACTCTTTACATGTGATGATGTCCAAAAGACCCCCAAATTATAATATTTCAAAAGAATAGCTTTAGCCTCAGAACTTGCAACTTGCATATTTTCTTGAGGGCTTTGTCTCATTTTTATAAGGAAGGGCAGGGGTCAACTGCCCTGTTTTGTATATATGCATAAAATTTATTTTTAATTTGTGTGCTTTTTTTTTTTTTATTCTATCACTGCATTGGTGTCCCATGTTCCAATGTCCACTCTTGCTCCTTCTGAATTTACATTGTCCCAGACAGGAGTTCACTGAAATTATTGGGCCCTTTTAGGGTAAGAGACTATGTCTCAGTCTGGCCATATCTTGACAAAATATTGTGTACTTTTAAGACCTTTCAGAGTTTTCTTTTTTCATCTCCTCAGTATGTAACTTGAAATGGGCATCTATCCATCTACTTGTTCTGAGTAAGAATGTTTGTTATGTGAATATCATTATGGGGTACTTTGGTTCTAAACAGGAGCCTTTACCATAAAAGGTGGGGAGTTTTCAGGGGCCACTTAACTTTTAATGTTCACTTATCACTAAAACAAAAGAAAGAGTGATATATTTTGAGACTCAGAATGGTGTCTAAAGTGTTGCAGCCAAAGAGAGAAGGTGACTTTTCACAGCAGAGGGGGAACATGAAAAGTGGGCTTTGAGATAGAAGGAGAAATTGTCACTGAGATTGGCAATTTAGCAAACTGAGCCTGAGAATGGTTGAGGTGGTTCTGCCTCTATCCCTGACAATCTGGAAGAACCCCAGCATGTGTTTTCTACCAGGATCTTTATAAAATACCATGGTTTGTATGTAAAGCCGAGAATCTCCAGGTATCTGCTTTTGCTGATGACTACAGAAAGCACTGGCAGATTTGGACACATTTGCCTCAAGTTCC
Source organism: Craseonycteris thonglongyai (assembly GCA_004027555.1). NCBI lineage: Eukaryota > Metazoa > Chordata > Mammalia > Chiroptera > Craseonycteridae > Craseonycteris > Craseonycteris thonglongyai. Next base: position 27,592 of record PVKE010001426.1, read on the forward strand.
AAGTGTCATAGAAAACTGAAACTATTAGAACATTTAAATTTTTTTTGTAAAAGCAGGGGGTGGTGGGGGTAAGGAGAACCTTAATTTGGATCTTCTTTTATTTGAAATGTGACCATCAAGAAACTTCACAACCAAAAGAAGTTTATCAAAATTGCTTTACTGTCTGTCAACTGTCTTTTGAAGGAAAAAAATCACCTCTTCAATCACTTCTTGGAATTGTCTTGATTTTTGAGCAATTTAAACTCTACCTAATGTAGTTCTGTTTAGAGACTGTCATTATAGTTTTGAGTGTATATGTGTGGGGGTATTGATAATTTTGTATTTTCTTTGGGGGTGGAAAAGGCAAACAATTCAAGCTGAAAAAATATTCTTAAATATTCATTTTTATAAATTTTATTAAAGAAATTTGTTAAACCATTGTCAAACTTGTTTTATTTAATTACACCACACTTCCAGGCACAGCAAATGGTAGGTGAGCTCAGTCTAAACATGAAGAAAGAAGCTTCATGTTCAAATATCTTTTCCAGAACTTTGTGTCATTCTGTTATGGGTAGAGTAGGGAGAAACTGGATTTATAAGGTCACTTTATTTGAAAAATGTCTATCTGTGTGGTATGTTGTGAAACCAATAAAGTTTCCTTGTCAATTCCCGATGACTGGGCTGAGTTGAGGGACAGACAGAGCTTTAAACATTCCCTAAGGGGAAGCCGGGATGGCTCAGTGGGTTAAGCGCTCACTTTGCAGACCCGGGGACCAAGGATCGAATCCCGGCCCTTGCAGACCCATATGCTGAACTGTGGAGTGCCCCCAGTTCAGTTCTCACCAGGGTGAAGACCCGGCCTAGTTCCTGCCCTGTGCAGCCCCACTCCCACCTGTGGAATGAAACTATGTGGAAAAACTAATGATGTGCAACTATGGAGACTGTTCTGGGCCCTCCCCTTTCTCTCTGTCTCTGTCTCTCTCTCTCTGTCAAAAACAATAAAAATAAATCTTTAAAAAACAAAAAAAACCAAAAAAAAAAAAAACATTCCCTAGCCCTTATTCCTCAGAGATACATGATGAAGAATTTAGGGGTAAGGTGTTGTGTCTGAAAATTAACAAGTTTGACAAAAAAGCATGTATCAACAGAGCACAAAAGCAAATGTGACAAAATGTTCACAGTGACTGCACCCATGTTCACTGCAGCTTTATTTATAATAGCTAAAAGGTGGAAATAATCAATGTCCATTAGTGACAGTAGATTAAACAAAATGTGTATACATACCATGGAATGTTATTCATCCTCAAAAAGGAGAATCCTGACATGTCCTGCAACATGCTGAACCTTGAAGACCTGATGTCAAGTGAAATAAGCCAAACAGAAAATGAAAAATACTGGATGATTTCACTTAAATGTAAACCTAGAATAGTCAGAATTTATGTGATAGAAAATAGGGTAGAGGTTACCTGAGGCTGAGGGGAATGGGGAATTATTTAATGGGAATAGTTTCAATTTGGGATGATAAAAAGTTCTGTAGATGCACAGGGATAATGGTTGTACAACATTGTGAATATACTTAATACCACTGAATTGTTTACTTCAAAATGGTTAGAATGGTCATTTTTCTTATGCCTATTTTACCTTATTAAAAAGAAAGAAGTCTGACATGGGAGTGTAAAACCGTTGCATGACACTGAATGTACTTTTTCACTGAATTGTACACTTAAAAGTGGTAAATTTTATGTCTATTTTACCATCATAAGTGTTGGAAAAATAGAATGAGTACAAAGAAAGAAAGAAAATGGTTATACAGAGCAGGGGTTCCCAAGCCCTGGCAGGCGAGCGAGCAAAGCTTCATCTGTACTTACAGCTAGCTAGCTACGCCACATTGCTCACATTATCGCCTGAGCTCCACCTCCTGTCAGATCACCCATGCCATTAGATTCTCACTGCATGAACCTTATTGTGAACTATGTATGCAAGGGATCTAGGTTGTGTGTTCCTTATGAGAATCTAATGCCTGATGATCTGAGGCAGTAATGCTAGCACTGGGGAGCAGCTGCAAATACAGATTAACATTAGCAGAGAGGTTTGACTGCACAGAGATCATAATAAATCAATTGCTTGCAGACTCATCAAAACCCAAGCTTGAGCTTCCACTAATTCTTCATTATGGTGAATTGTATAGTTATTTAATTATATAGTACAATGTGTTAATGTTAGAAATAAAGAGTGCACAATAAATGTAATGCACTTGAATCGTACCAAAACCACTACCCACCCCCAGTCCTTGGAACTAGTCCCTGGTGCCAAAAAGGTTGGGAACTGTTGGTATAGAGAATAAAATTAAGCTATTAATGAAGTACCCTAGATGTACAAGGAGCTGTACTGGCAGGGAAATGTGACTTCTGAAAAAGACTACAGAGAAGGTAGTTGCACCCAGTCAGGAGCCTAGCTGATGGGAGGGAGGCCTAAAGAACTGCGCCTCTGCTTCCCTCTTGCTGGTTCTGTAGGTATTGCAAGGCAGTGTGCGGTGAAGACATCAAGACACTGAAGCCATGCTGCCTGATTCTGTCCAGGTTCTGTCCTTTCCAGCTGTGAGCTTAGACAAGTTACTTAACCTTAACCTACTTCCATTTTCCTTATCTCCAAAAGGAGGGTAACTACTACAAGGGTCATGTGAGCACTAGATGAGTTGATATGTATAAAACCTTTAGAAGAGTGCCAAGCTCATGGTAGTGCTCTGTTAACTGTTAGCTTTTATTTTTATTATTGAATAAGAGGCACAGCTAGTGAGTTTTTGGTAGAGGGAATCATTTAAACAAAAGCAGGATATTAGGAGAAAAAAAGCCAATTACTCCATTTTGGACTAGATTTAGTGGTTCAGAATCATAAAAGTGTTTTGATGTACTGGCCTGGGGAGGAGACCAGAGATGGGGAGGGTTGACTGCTATCACCAGAGACTAGAAGTTGGCACCACTGGGATAAGAAATCACCCAAACAGATATTGTCACAAAACTATCTCCCATCTATTCTAAGGGCTCATTTATCTTTCCTTAGTCATCTGTTTTCCTAAAAGTGCCCTTTCCTTCCCCTTTCCCTATTAAGATTGTATATAACCCTCAAATTCTAAACAACTCTTTGAATCACATTTTTCCATGAACTCTAAAATGTGAATAAAAAGCTGTCTTTTGTGGGAAAGCTGGGATGGCTCAGCAGGTTAAGCACTCGCTTTGCAGTACTGGGGACCGAGGATCGAATCCCAGCCCGGATCCATGTGGACTCATATGCTGAACTGGGATGTGCTTCCCATGCGGGAGGCCCCCAGTCCAGATCCCACCATGTGTGGCCCCCACCCACCTGTGTGGAACAAAACCATCTTGAAAACTGAGGACATACAGCTGTGGAGACTGCTCTGGGCCCTCCCTCTTCTCTTTGTCTCTGTCTGTCTCTGAAAAAACAATAAAATAAATCTTAAAAAAAAATCTGTCTTTTGCTAATCTGTCCTTTGTCAGTTTAATTCATAGGCCCCCATATTTAGAACCCAAGAAGGTACATGAAAAGTTCCTTTTTGGAAAGGATCTGATTGATGCTAAAGAAGTGGTACTATAAAGAGAAAACCTTTCCAATGAAAACTTAAGCTTTAGTGACTGCTTGGTGCAGTGGGTGGTGGGGGTTAGCAGAGATTAAGGTTTTCAGACAGATAGGGTAAGAATTTTTAACTATAGAAAATGGAATGCAACCACTCCAGTTATCATGAGTGACTTTAGAAGAAAGAACCCTTAACGTGCTGGAGACTTTACTGGGAATTTTGTTTCTATAAAATAGCCATGGATAACTATTGGATGGAGGCCTTGTTCTGGGTTGACAAGTTCTTGTCTGTGCTTTATTATGTCTGCCAGTGTTTCTGTACATGAATATTTCCATATCGAAATGCATATTATTTCATGCTAAACTATTTGTAGTTTCTTTTTTCTTTTTTTTTAAGATTTAATTGTTTGAGAGAAGGGGAGAGAAGAGAGAAGGGAAAGGGCCTAGAGCAGTCTCCATAGTTGTACATCATTAGTTGTGACATAGTTTCATTCCACGTGGAGCCGCGCCTGGCAGGAACAGAACTGGAGGTCTTTTTCATGGAAAGGGAGAACCTTCACTGCCATCCGGATGGTTAGTTACCAGCTTAGTCTTCAGTTCAGCATATGGGTTTGCCCAGGCCAGGCTGAAATTCCATCCCTGGACCTCATAGTTACAAGGCAAATACTCAACCTGTTGAGCTATCCTGGCATTCCCTCTAGTTTAATTCCTTATGTAGCAATTAATTATACATGTACGCAGGTTGTGTTAGCTGTGGGTGCCCCACTCCTCGCAGGAGTGAAGAGAGCCCAAGAAAATGCTCTTTATGAGAGCTCTTTACGAGATCGCAAACGAGCCGGCTCCGCCCCGCGGCGCTGGCTCCGCCCCCACGGCGCTGACTCCGCCCCGAGGCGCTGACTCCGCCCCCACGGCGCTGCTCCTGCCCGCGGCGCTGGCTCCGCCCCCACGGCGCTGCTCCTCCCCACGGCGCTGGCTCCGCCCACAGCGCCATGAGCCTTCTGACACATTTGATATGGCGGCGGTCCCGGTCTGTGGCGGATCCTGACGGCGTCGCAAGCGGCGCATTCCACTCGTCATGGCGGCCCCCCAAGAGACCGTGAGCAGAGGTACTCTGGAAACATGCAGTCTGGAACGGAATTTGGAGGCGTTTAAGCTGCTGCTGAGCCCAGGAGGTGAGAGGACGGACTTTGGCGCCTGTCTGCACCGGGACTCTCAGGGCCGCCAGTCTTCCCGGGCTGCCCTGGCTCTCACACAGTGCGCCCCTCAGGCCCTCCCCGGGACCGCGGGCCGCTCCGCTCCTGGGAGCTTTGAGCATTGTCTGTCCAGCCTCATACTACCCTTGGGGAAAAAGGTTCCAGGAGGGATGGGATATTGTTACTAACCAGCGTCTCTTGAGCGCTTACTTTCTGCCAGGCACTGTGTTCAGCTCCTTGGGTACGTGGCTTCATTTACTCGTAACTGCATCCCTCGAAGGCAAGGACTGCGCAGAGAGCTTCAGAGAATGTGGGCGCTCGTGACGTATAATGTCAGCTTCCACACTCTTGAGGTAGCCGGGTCTAATGTGGACACTGGAAATTTGTACAAAATGCCAAGGAGTCCTGAAAAATGAAGCACTGAATTTGAACTAGGTCGGGGGAGAGTAGGGATGTACAAACAGTCTGTGGGAGGGATTTACAGTCATTTAATCTTTCCTGGTGACTTGACAGTGTCTTCCCAATTTAGAATCCGAATGGACCTTGGGAGTGGGTTAGCCTGACACTCTCACAGCTGAGGACATCCAGGACAAGAACATGTGGTCAAGTTAGAAACAGGACACAAATCTAGATTTGAAGTCTACCGAACCCCCTTTTCAGACCAAAGCAAATTACTCAGTATGGAGCCTCTGATGTTATCTGGAGCTTTGAGAAAGGACACAATTGGAGTGTGTATTTTGGGGACAGTGGTTTAGGGTGCGCAAGGGCAGGTACGTGAAGTGCCACAAGGCAATGTTCCAAGTCTCAAACTTTGAGATACCCCCCTAAACTGCAAAAACCCTTGCAAAAATTATACCTTAAGTGAGTGAAAAGAAGTTAATAATAGTAAAATAGTAATTGAGTGCCTACAAAGTGTCAGTCCCTATAGTATGCTATATATTTAGCATACTAAATGTATATATATATATATGTATATTTATATATATATTTTTTTTAATTCTCACACAGTATTCCATTTTACAGATGATGGAAACAAGACTCAGCCACCTTGGAAATTGCCTAATGTCAATCTAGTAAGTGGCAGAGCTAGGATTTGAACTCAAGAACCTTCTACTATATTATAATTATATTGCTTTGCCCCAATGATGAATTAAACTTCAAAATACAGTTTTAACCTGCCAGTTGAGAGGTTACTTGTCTAGCAACTGCAACTGTCCTAGAACATGACTGAGAACAAGGGTAAATAAGCAATACCGTACATCTGAAAGTAGTTATGTAACAAAGCATGTATACTTCATTTATAGACCTCTGAATCTCAAAGGGTATGTGGTACAATTACATACATGAACTCATTTAACTAAGGAGAAGTCAAGCATTCCTACTTGAAAAAGATTACGTAATGTGGTAAAATGATATTATTTTGCATGTATAGTTTGTTATATATTTGTGAATCTGCCTGCTGTTTTATCATACAAGCTGCTGAGGGTATTAAAAAACACCTGTGCATTATAAGTAGTCAGATGTTCCTGATGGACAGAGGGTGTTGAAACAGGATGAAAGTATTGGTTAAAATTACATCCAGCTGGATTAAAATTTTTTATTTTTTCCCTGTTTTTAAATTGACTACGTATGAGGTAGTATTTACTGAGAGTTAACTATGTATAGTATTCTATCCTGAGTGTTAGAGTTACAAAAATATAAAACAATTTGCTCTAAAGCATCTTACCTCTTTGGAGAGATGGACTATACTTATAAACCAAAAGATATTCAACATGGCAGGATAACACTTGTGGTGAATGGATGATACAGATAGCAGTTGGATACAGGAGTTTTCTAGGGGTGAGGCTGTGGAAGGTCACAGGAAGAAGAATTGAGTGTTTAGGTGGGAATTACATAAAAGGAAGGACGATACCAACAGTTTTCACTTTTGAGCCACCAGAAGTTCTGCTGCCTTAAGTATTTTCTCTTCCCTTACCTTCCATTTCTGTTCTCAGTCATCGGACAAATAAGAATAATATCTCCACCTCCATTGTTAGGAATTGTATAAGCAGAATTGGAAAGGGGCTTCTCAATTTTAGTAAGTTTTGTTTGTAAACAATGGAGGCCATCTCAGCAATAGTTTTCCTAAAAAATAACTTCT
>PVKE010001426.1:34594-91000 GCA_004027555.1 Craseonycteris thonglongyai
AAAAAAAAAAAAAAAAAAAAAAAAAAAAAAAAAAAAAAAAAAAAAAAAAAAAAAAAAAAAAAAAAAAAAAAAAAAAAAAAAAAAAAAAAAAAAAAAAAATAACTTCTCTTTATAAGTATAGATTCACTGAATTCATTAAACTTGAATCACATGGGGAAGAAGGGGCTGAAAATTCTGATAATTTGTAAATAGTGAAGCTATGTCACACTTATTCTTGCATGCCATATTGCTTTGCACTTTGAACTTAATAAAAAGTACTGTACAAGTTGTGAAGTCTGCTTTTAAATGTCACAAAGCATAGACATTTAAATTGGTGGTTGAGAATAAGAGATGATATTGTTTACAAGGGCTGCATTTCCCAAAGTGTGATAGAGATGGTTTTAGGTGGTATGTAGAGAAACATTTTGAGGCTGAATAGTGTAGTATAGTGATCAAGGGCTTGACTCTGGAGCCAGACTGCACACATTCAATATGCCCTGGAAATAATACTCCCTGCCTCAGAGTTGTGGTGAGGATTGAGTTAAATACATAAAGCACTTAAAACAATGTATTAAATACTACTAATTTAAGTTTTAAAAATGATTTATCTTAAATAAATAATAGGGGAAGCCGGGATGGCTCAGTGGGCTAAGCGCTCACTTTGCAGCGCCAGGGACCAGGGATCGAATCCCGGCCCCAGCTCATGCGGAACCATATGCTGAACTGGGAGTTCCCCCTGTTAAGTTCTCTCTGTCTCTGCCTCTATCTCTCTCTCGCTGTCTCTCTCTTTCTCTCTGTCAAAAAATAAATAAATAAAAATATATTAAATAAATAATAAATACAGCTAGTACTCGGGTAAATAGCAAAAATTGTGGAAGGACCACTATGTGATTGAAATTTGGAAAATACTGCTTTAAGGCAACAGAGCTCAAACTTTTTTGTTTTAGCACTCTTACACTCTTAAAAATTGTTGGGAACTTAAAAAGAACTTTTCTGTAGGTTATATATTATCAATGTTTACTATATTAGAAATGAAGACCTAAAGAGAAACCTTTTACATTTATTTTATTTTAAAGGTTTATTTTATTGTTTTTTTGACAGAGAAAGGGGGAGGGCCCAGAGTAGTTTCCATAGTTGTACGTCGTTAGTTGTGACAGTTTCATTTCACACAGGTGGATGTGGGCACCCTGTGGGGCGGGAACTGAACTGGGAACCTCCTGCATGACTCGTAAGGTGACCAGATTTTAACATTGGTAAAGCGGGACACCATTGACCGGGGAAGTGGGGGGTGGTGTTCTTGATTAAAAATTTGGTCTATCTCCCGCCGTTCCCTAGCTTGTTGTGCATTCTTTCCAAAAATCGGGACTTTTTTAAAATGCCGCAGGACGTGGGACAAATTGTTAAAAACCGGGACTGTCGCGCCAAAAGCGGGACGTCTGGTCACCCTCTATCAGAGGTGAGAACCTTTGCCACATCCCAGTGGCTACCAGCTGTGTGCCACAGTTCAGCATGTGGATTTGCATGGGCCAGCTTATATTACCAGATCTTGCAGTTGCAAGGCAAGCACTCTACCTATTGAGCTATCCCAGTATCCCTCATAGTGACATTCTTAATAAAAATATATTTTGCAAAATAAAATAATCTGGAGGATATCATTGTTTTACATTTTTGTTTTCTTAGTGTCAGGCTTACTAGAAGACAGTTGGATTTTCATATTTGCTTCTCTTTTCAGTCTGTCATGACAGGTTGTTTTGAATGTAATAGATGGAAGAAAATCTAGACTCGCATAGACATGTAGTTGGAAAAGGAAGAAAATTTCAATCACATTTCAGATAATTGTGTATATTCTTTTATACTGTACTAAAACTCAACAAGACCTAATTTCTCAAAGATTAGTTGCGATGCAATATGGAATCTGAACTCAATGACCTTTTCATACTTGGTTTATTCATGAGAGAATGAAAGTTTAAAAAGCAAATAATACATATCTTAGTATTAATATGAAAATAGTTTTGATCTTGCAAACTCCTGAGAAAATATTTGTGAAACTTTTTAAAACCTGAGGCCTAGTACCACACTTTGAGAATTGCTGCTTTAAGGGAATGCCTTTATTTTCAAGTAGATTTTATTTTTATCACCAATAGAGGGCAGAAAAGACTACTTTATTAAGGGGCTCTTGAACACCACAGCTAATAGCTTTTGTTTCAAATCACTTCCTTTGTGTCCCAGGTTTGGTTTCAAAGATCTTATAAAATCACTTATAGGTTGCTTAGTGATCTTAATGGTTAGTGGCAAGAGTCTATGACTTTTCAGGCATATATTAGCGAAAGGAACCAGATATTCCTGCCAGCTCGTCAGAACACTTCATTGGACACTCCTTGAGAAGTACTGGAAAATTCTTCTGATTTTCATTATTTTTAAAGAACATTGTTATTGTTCCTTTTTATTTATATAAAGTAGTTAATTTTCCTTAAAGTTAAAAAATATATAGAGAAACAGAAAAAGAAAATTTAAATGACCTTAATTCTACTATCCAGAGATTGCATTTTGGGAATTATTTTTCTTTTTGACAAAAAAGGTCTCATATATACCTACTGTTTTATAGCCTTAAAATAACTTTTTAAGGTAGAGAAACAATACATATTTACTGAAAAAAAGTTTAAATATAATTAAGCATAAAAGAAAAATCTCTGTCTCTTCCTCACTGTTCTCTCCCTCTCCCTATATATAACTCATTTTAGTTACTTTTCAATTTGTTCTTCCACTGGTTCTTTTTTCCCACTGCTTCAAATAATATACTTCATATTTCCTCCCATTCTTATACAAAAGGTAGCATGCTATATACATTCTTCTCTATTTTACTTTTAAATTTTAATATGTCTTAGAGGTTACTGCATAGTGGTACACTGACATCTTTCTCTTTCCCTTTTATAAGTATTCCATTATATGGACATATATTGTTTAGTCCATCACTTCTCTGTTAATGGACATTTGGGTTGTTTTAAGTCTTGTTCACAAAAGAAGCTCTGCATTGAATAGCCTTGTGTATATGTCATTTTTTGCTTGTGTATCTATAACATAGATTCCTAAAAGTGGATTGCTGGACCAAAGGTTAAATGTTTATGTAATTTTGCTAGATATTGCCAAATTTCTCTCCTTAGTTACCTTTTTAGTTCCTACAAGCAATGTATGAGAGTGTGTGTTTCCCTAAAACCTTGCCACATGATGTGTTATAAAACTTAGATTTTAGCCAGTTGGTAGTTCGGAAATGCTCTTTCAGTATAGTTTTAATTTACCTTTTTCCTGTGAGCAAGGTTGATCATATTTTCATTTTTAAAAGTTACTTGCATTTCTTTTTCTGTAAACTGTTCATATCTTTTGCTCATATGGTATTTCATACTCTTTGTTCACTTTAGGTTATAGTTAATGAACATATCATAATGTTTAATATAATTTAATGGCTGCACCTACAATAGTTTGACTGAACGGAAATTCTGTGGTAAATGTTCAGCTTTTAAAAATTTCTGTTCCTGGTACAAATAAAGCCCATTCAATGATTAAGACATGGCTTCTGCCTTCAGAAAACAGCAGAATAGAGACGAACTAGATGAACTATAACATGTTAGGGACACTGTTCTAACTACATCCAAAGTGCTATGGGAAGGGTCTTTAATTCTGCCTAGCCAGGGTGGCACAATTAGGGGAGGCTTCCCAGAGGCACTGACATATGAGTCAGGCTTCAGAGGATGAACTGTAGTTGGCAAAGCTTACCCACAGAGGATACAGTTTATTTTCCATGTATATTATCTCTCTTTTTTTTTTCTTCAAAAGGATCGGGTTCAAGTTCACTACAGATCTCAGAACGTGATGTCTTGTTGGCTACTTTAAAATCTAATCTGTCTGCTTTGGAGGATAAATTTCTGAAGGATCCTCACTGGAAGAAATTGAAACTCCTAAGGGATGAAATTTCTAATAAGGCAGAATGGCCACAAAGTTCTGTGGATGTCACCTGGACTTTTACCTCTCAAACCTTACTGTTGTTGTTGTGTTTGAAGGAAACCATGTTCCACCTTGCAGCTGATTTCCATCCAGGTAAACCCAACCCGAGGACTCCAGAAGCTGCTCCTGCCCTGAGCCCAGATACACTTAGTATCTCACAGCAGAAGACCGTACAGTCAGTTTTGCAGTTCATAGTCACCTTGGGTGTCTGCCCCTATCTTATGCCTGGTGTTGGAGTCCCTTTGAGATATAGGACTGAGTTTGGGGCTGTTGTTCAAGATGTAGTGTGTCTCAGTGTTGTCCCCGATGCAACCCAGAGACTGTATACCAGCTGCAGAGTCCTCCTGAATGTTGCTCAGCATACATCTCTGGGGAACTTGATTTTCTGCCGCCATTTTGGGGATATTGCAGGAGGTCTGTGCCAACTGGGATTCTGCCCAACCACGAGAAAACCACTGAAACCTGAAGAAGAGGTAAATATATAAAGAGAATGATGTGTAGTGCATGTGTGTGTGTGTATGTGTGTGAGTGTCTGAGTCTATGAGTATTCATACATATTTGTGTGATAGTTGTAAAAGATAACTTATGGAAAGATCTGATGGAAAGATCTAAATTTCCTATTGCATGCCAAAGCATATCCAATAGATAAATGAATCTTTTTAGAGGGTGGAGCTTTCATTTATTAGATGCTAGTCCTTTGCATTCCTAGAGTCCATTTCACCTGTCCTTTATAATTTTTGTGGAGCAGCTATTGCAGGCTTATTTCTTTGAGTGTCTTTTTCTTTTTTAATAAAATGTATATATAGTAATACCTGCCTTGGAAGGTGGTTGTGCGGATTAAGGATAATTTGTGCAAAGTACCTAGCCCAGGGGTGGCGAACCTTTTGGCGATTGAGTGCCAAAGTTTATGAAATAAGAGTATACTCGCTCGACTCGCGTGCCAACCCATCGAGTGAGATAGAGGTATTGATTATTTTTATGTCTATAAAAGCATAAACAATTTTTAAAATGGTATTTACACCTCCGCGTGCCAAAATAATTGCTCCGCGTGCCACTTTAGGCACACGTGCCATAGGTTCGCCACCCCCGACCTAGCCCAATTCCCAGTAGTGCTTATCAAAAAGTAATAACTGGGGATGCCAAGATGACTCAGCTGGTTGAATGCTCGCTTTGCAGCCCCTGGGGTCTGAGGATAAAATCCTGGCCCTGGCCCATGCGGACCCACTACTAGTGTTAGTATTAAACTATTCATAACTCCTTCATTAAGTTCTTGGGAGGTTTAAATGAGTTTAAGTAGGTAAAGCTCTTGGTACACTGTGAATTCAGCCAATATTTGTTATTATTAGGTATTAGGGGTATGTGCCTATGTTTTGCTGACATTCAATAAGTAAGGATTTGAGTGCTTGGACTGTAAGGATGCTATGGAAGTTACAGAAGCATAAGACATGGTCCTTTTCTCAAGTAGCTCCCACATTAATTGAGGAGACAAGACTCAGAAGTATACATAGAAGTCTCCCCTACCCGCCCTACCATGAGAGGACCACCAGCATCAGCATAGGAACCTGGCCCGAGCAAGCTGTCACTATCTAAGTGTATTGAGGGTCATTGCAGCTCATATGTGGGGGAAATTCTCAGCCACTGCAGCCAGATCTCATAATGCCCACCCACCTTATTTTTATGACACTTTTCTATGTCACCCTCCAACTTGTTCCTTTTCCATTTGTTCCCTTTTCTATTCTCTGTTCTGCCTGTACTCACACACATTTACCTAAAAGCCACTAATATCCAAGCAGTGACACGAAATCATGAACTCTCCCAGTGCCTTTATTTATGTGTATGTAGAGCAGAGCACTGTGTTCTTTATGACAGGGTATGAGTCTTGACCATCCTATCAGTGCCTGCTGCCTGCAGTTCACTGAGATAGGGGTGTCTGGATTGACAGGTCTTACTACTATTTCTGGGGCTAATAAGTGCCTTGGGGATCTTGGATAAGAGAGCGAAAAGAAAGGGAGACAAACACAGAAGGGACCAAATAGGTGGGAGAAGAAGTTGACAGAAGGGGAAACAGATAGATGTACATTATATGAACCTGGACAAATTCCAGCTGTAGCTGCTGCTCTAAGCAGTGCCTGTATTTCAGTTTGCCAAATGATGGGCAGGACCCTCACTGTTTCACTGAGTTACCAAAGGGGGATGGTACTGTTGAAGACTAAAGGGCCCCAATAAAATGCACCCCTCTTTGCTGCCCAAGTTCTGAATGAATTAAATAACAGTTAACAGAGTAAGATGAAAAATTACAAAATGATACCTGTTACTCATAAATGCAAAGTTGGAGGATATAGCTTGTAGGTGGAGACAAATGGGCTTCCCAATAGTGCATTCCAGAATTAGACCCACTTACTACCCACTTTTAAGAAGTGCTGGAAAACTGTAGCACCTTTTGCCCCATGGCAGGGAATATGCCTGTGTAAAATCTATAGCAAGGAAGAGCAGAACTGAATATGCATTCACTCCTAAGAGATAGAGGAGGAATGAGCTGAGTTGTGTGTGCCAAAACTCACTAAGTTTATTCCAAACTCACCAGTGAGGTAAGTCAGTAGATCTGCCCAGAAGTGAGTGAGGGCCAGGAGCATTTGAGTATTATAACTTCCTCCAGGTGAAAGGAAATCAAGAGGGGAAGGAAGCCTTTCTCCCTCTTCCCTCACAAATGTCCTTGCACAGTATTGTAAAACATTACCTTCTGTTGCCTGCCTGGTTTGTATTCCACTAAGACATGTTTCTTTTAGGTATTAACAGAAGAGGAAAGAGCCCAATCTAGGGAAGCCTTGAGAGACATCTTGGATCAAGTATATCAACCATTAGCAGTTCGAGAATTACTTATCCTCCAGGGAGGACCCCCCCAGGTATTCAGGCCTGGGGACTCTTGTGGGTGAATCATTAATGATAATGTGCAGTGTACTATCTTCTCCTGGGAAATCTGATAATCAAATTGAATCTAATTGAATCTTTTAGATCATTAAAGCATATTTGTAAAATGAAATTATACTGACCCAAAGGATAATTTAAAAGAACTTTTAATGGAATAATGGATACTTTTCTCAAGAATATGGCAGTTTTATTTAAAATATGTTTTATTTATTCTGAAACTGGATTTTTTAAAACTAAAATTTGGCGATACATTCTTTTGGCAGAAATATTTGGAACTCTTATTCTTTGAATGGAGTAAAATAGAACTATTATTGGGACTATTCATAGCTCCTTTGTCTGAAAAACATCATACTATATATTCTACTAGACATGAGATAGTTTCATTTTTTTCTTCAAAAATATTTATCTGAAGTGTTAAGGATGTAGATAGGAATTATATATTTGCTTTTAGTACCTACATTTTAGTTTTGTATCTAGATGAGTAAAGCATGGGGACTGTAGGTCAGAAAAAGACCAGCTGAAGCTGGCAACAAAGATATTTCCTAGTTGAAGTCATTTTTATCTCATCCCTAGAACATTACTATTACTGCTCCATTGGGCTCCTCTAGCCTCACACTCTGCTTCTCTGAATGAGTCCACAGTTTGCCAGATTAAACCAAATGCATTATAATTATAATAACATGGTGAAAAGCAGAGGCTCTGGAGTTAGGCATACTGGGACTCAACTCCAACTTGCACTTATAATTCTTTAGTAAACTTTTGAATTGGTAAACCTTCTATCCCTCAGTTTCCTTACCCATAAAATGGGAATGACAACAGTGCCTTCCTTATAAGTCCTTTTTGAGATTATGTGGGAAGTTCTTAGCACAGTGCCTGGCACATCATAACCCCTTCAATAAATGGTAATTATTAATCCTTAAATAAAAGAGAGAGGATAAGCTAGTTAGGATTAAATGTTTCTGTCACTAATTTTTATGCTCACGTCAAATGCAAATGGTTAATATTTTAGCTCCAAATAAAGGGCACCAAATCTATTTTGTTCAGATAGTGGCTCCACAGAGTTCTCAAAATGGAGCCCTTGAAGAAATTCAACTTTCTTGAAATGCCTGTGTCATAAGGAATCAGAGTAGCTGTGACTATGAAGGCAAGGACTCGAGTACCCTCCACCAATTATGGACTGTTCGAGTGGTGAGGAGTATTCACAGGAATCTTCTTTGGAAGCTAGAGTTGACAGGAAGGACTGCATTCAGAGCTTCATCACATTAACCTTATGTTTCCAAAATCTGTATTTTATTCACTGATACGTTAGTCTATTTCCGGGTTTGAAACTTCACTTGAAATTTCATTATACTTTTACTTTCTTAAAAGTGATGCTGAAGGTTTTGGAAAGGAAGAGGTTTTTTATTTGTTAGGGAAAAAAATGCTCTTTTGAAGTTTGTGTAGCATACTGTTTTTGTCCCAGTATGTATTTGTTTATAATGTCTACACATCCTTTCTTTCACTGATACTCAGTTCATATCTTTTCCTTCGTTTTTTAGTCCTGCACAGATGAGAAGAGACAAGTTAAGTGTCGGGCTCCACCTTGGCTTCGGCGGCTATGTGGGCAGCTTCTCTCTGAAAGGTTGATGAGACCTAGTGGTGTTCAGGCAGTAGTCCGGGGCATTCTGGAAGGAGCAGGTGGTAAGAAATAAAATGTGTCTGTTAGTTTGGTATCCATTTCCCTTTGAGTCAGACTGAATTATTGATCTTTAGCATTTACCTTTAAAATCTGATTGAGGGGAAGCTGGGTTGGCTCAGCGGGTTAAGCGCTCACTTTGCAGCCCTGGAGACCAGGGATCGAATCCCGGCTTGGGCCCAGGTGGACCCATATGCTGAACTGGGGTGTTTAGTTCTTGCCAGGGCCTATGCGGGAGGCCCCTGGCCCAGTTCCTGTCCTGCGCAGTCTTGCACCCACCTGTGGAGTGAAACTATATGGAAAACTAATGCTGTCAACTATGGAGACTGCTCTGGGCCCTCCCCCTTCTCTCTGTCTCTGTCTGTCTCTCTGTCAAAAACCAATAAAAATAAATCTTTAAAATCTGATTGAGACTAAACTATGTCTTTGTTGAGATTGAAGAGGTTAGATATGGAAGTTAAATCTTTAGAGATGCACACTTTGGGATGAAGTTTTATATTCATTTCCAATTATATTCTCTTAAGTCCTCATTGGAGGACTGGAAATGGGAAAAAATTAGTTATGCTAAACATGGTAATAAATTTTTATTTATATTTTTTGTTTTATTTTTTAAAACAATTATACATGAACTTATGTTAAAAAGTCTAATAGGTTTATCAGGCATATAGAGAAAAATGGCAGTCCTTTCTTCATTCCACTCCATTTCCCATCCCCAGAAGCAACCACGTTGAACTCTTTAATGGGTTAACTATCGTTTAATGGGTTAACTTCTTAATTTTTCAATTTTAGACATTATCTATCAACTTCTCACCATGTATAGAAAAGGATTTTGTTCTCTTTTATAACCCTACTATCATTTCCCCAAACATATGTCCCATTTCCATAATAGTCATATCTTAATTTAGGTTGGATCAAAATTCAGTATTTATATTTTTCTGACGATGTAATTATTTTTTAAAGCTGAGCTGTGTGGTAGGCTCTTACTACTTTTCTTTTTTTTGTCCTACTTTTGTACTCCTGGGGTTAATAACTATCTTTTTTGTTTGTTCCCTTAATTTTTTATGTACTTGTTACTAACTTATTTTCAAACTTTCCCTCAGTTATTTATCTCCTTTTAATACATTCAGATACACCACATATTCTATCATTTTAGCTTCTTGGAGACATCTCTCTCTGAATCTTCTCTAATTTGGATTAGTTACCTTCTGCACAGCTGTCATTCTAGGAGCTCCCTTACCTTTATCCTGGTGAGCCCTTTACCTTTCTTTTGTGTTCAGTTCCTTATCTCCTATATTCCATGCATATTCTAACAAATTGCCACAAATTTAGTGGCTTTTGATGGAAATGACACTTAAACTAAGAGTCCTGAAGGCTGAGTTGGGATTTACTAGTTGAAGAATGAGGGAAAACCATTTTAGGCAGAGAAGATAGTATGTATGAAGGAACTGAGGTAGAAAAGAGCATAGTGCTTTGGAGGAAATTTCAGAATGGATACAGCAGTCAGGGCAGAGAGTGGTATGAAATGAGGGTGGAGGTTTGGGCCACATCATAGAGGCCTGTAGGCCTAGTTCAGGATTTCCAGCTTTATTCTGAAGGCAATGAGAAACCATTAGAGGTTTTAAGAAGGAGAGAGACAAGCTAAAGCCTACACTGTAGAAATATCTATCTGGATGTTTTGTGAAAATGGGTTAGGCAGAAGCAGGGAGCTCAATTAAGAAGCAGTCATCTGGGGAAGTCAGGATGGCTCAGCGGGTTAAGTGCTCGCTTTGAAGCCTGGGGGACCAAGGATCTAATCCCAGCCCTGGCCCGTGTGGACCCATATGCTGAACTGAGGTGTGCTTCCCATGTGGGAGGCCCACAGTTTGGTTCTTGGCCCCCGGTTCAAACCCTGGCTCAGGGGCCATACCTCCCATGCAGGAGGCCCCCAGCCCAGTTCCTGCCCTGCACACCCCCGCCCACCTGTGTGGAATGAAACCATGTTGAAAACTGATGATGTACAACTATGGAGACTGCTCTGGGTCCTCCCCCTTCTCTCTGTTTGTCTCTGTCTCTCTTTCTGACTGTCAAAAAAATAAAATAAATCTTAAAAAAGAAAAGAAGCAGCAGTCATCTGAGAGAATACTGTGGCTTTGATCAATATGGTGGCAGTGGAATGGAGACGAATGAATATGAGAGGTATTTAAGGGGTGGAGTTCCCAGATCTTAATGAAAGACTGGGTATGCGGGGAGGGAAGAAGAGAGAGAGAAGAATCAATCTTGACTTTCCAATTTTGGTGTGGTAAATAAATGTACCTTGGTCCTGTCAGACAAAGGTGAGGTCAGTCTGGTTGGCAGACATTGACAGATTTGGTCTAGAGTGGCTGTAAGGTTGCCTCCCCACTTCTGCCTGCAGTGGCTTCTAGGGCCAATAAAATGAGAAATTACCAGTACCTGTGAGAAGTTGTCACATGCCATAGGTCCTTGCATCTTCTTTTTCCAAAGGAGGGTTAGACTTCATCCAAGAGCATGCAAATTGGAGAGCTGCTGTAAGAAATAGAACTCCATATTTGCTATGAGCTTCCCCTTCACTTATTCATGTATATATTTATCTGTTGAAATTTGAGTCTTCAGAAATTATTTGAGGCAGTTTGTATTTACTCACATATTTGCTATTTCAAGTATTTTTCAGTTATTTGGTAAGTCCAAATTTTAATTCAAATTTCCTTCTGCCTGAAGAATTTAACATTTCTTATAGTGCAGGTCTGCTGGCAATGAATTTCCTTAGCTTTTATTTGTCTGAAAAGGTCTTTATTTCACCTTCCTTTTTGAAAATAATTTTGCTGTCATTTTTGTCTTTGTTCCTCTGTGCATGATAATCCTTTTTTCTCTGTCTACTTTTAAGATTTTCCTCTTTATCACTGGTTTTTAGAAATTTGATAATGATATGCCTTGTTATGTGTAGTTTTCTTCATGTTTGTTCTGCTTAATGTTTCTTAAGCTTTTTGGAGCTAAGAGTTTAGTTTTCATCATATGTGGAAATTTCTTTTTCTTTTTTTAAAGATTTATTTTATTGTTTTTGACATGGAGAGAAACAGAGACAGAGAAGGGGAGGGACCAGAGCAGTCTCCATAGTTATATATCATCAGTTTTTGACATGGTTTTTTGTTCCACACAGGTGGGCAGGGGCAGCACAGGGCGGGAACCAGGCCGGAGACCTCCCGCATGAGAGGCATATCCCCATGAGCTGGGGGCTGAACCGGGAGCCTCACACATGGGAAGCTTGCCCTGGTGAGAACTGAACTGGGGGCCTCCCACATGGGAAGCACACACCAGCTCAGCGTATGGGTCCACACGGCCTGTGTCCGGGACTCGATCGTCAAACCCTGGGGCTGCAAAGTGAGCGCTTAACCCTCTGAGCCATACCAGCTTCCCTGGAAATTTCTTAAACATTATTTTCAAATATTTTTTTTTCTGTTTTATCTTTCTGGAATTTGCATTGCATCTAATATGCTTACTGTTGTCCTACAAGTTACTGATGTCTTATTTATTCTTTTTAGTCTTTTTCTCTCTGTTTCATTCTTTCCTTTACCTTTTTGTAAATATGGAATAAATTTATAATAGCTGTTTTAATGTGCTTGTGTCCTACTCTGTCCTCTCTGTTTTTATGGGTCTGTTTCTATTAATTTTCCTTCTGGTTATTGGTCATATTTTCTTGCTTCTTTACATATCTGGTAATTTTTTTTAATTAAGATTTTATTCACATACCATAAAATTCACTCTTCTAAAGAGTACAGTTTAGTGGTTTTTAGTATATGCACAAAGTTGTACAGCCATTACCAATATCTAATCCCAAAACAATTTTATCATCCTTCCCAAAAAATCCTCAGACCTATTAACAATCATTCCTTATTATCTCTTTCTTCAGCCCCTTGTGAGCACTGATCTTCCTTCTGTCTCAGTGGATTTGCCTATTCTGGGTATTTCATCCAAATGGAATCATACAGTTTGTGGTCTTTGTGTTTGGCTTCTTTCACTTAGAATTATGTTTTTGAGGTTTATCCATGTTGTACATGAATTAACCCTTTATTTCTTTTTATGACTAATATTCCATTATATGCATATGGCTGGTAATTTTTTTTTTTTAAATACCTTATTCCACTTTTTTGTTTTTTTTGACAGAGAGAGAGAGAGAGAGAAAGAGAGAGAGAGAGATACAGAGACAGAGAGAGAACTGAACTGGGGGAGCTCCCAGTTCAGCATATGGTTCCGCACGGGTTGGGGCCGGGATTCAATCCTTCGTCCCTGGCGCTGCAAAGTGAACGCTTAACCCACTGAGCCATCCCGGCTTCTCTGGCTGGTAATTTTTGAGTGGATACTGATTGTTTTTATTTTATGTTGTTGGGTGCTAGATTTTGTTGTATTCCTTTGTTAGGCTTTGTTCTGGGATATAGTCAGTTTTCTTGGAATCAGTTTGATCCCCTTGAACCTGGCTTTTAAGCCTTGTTACTGTGGGTCTAAAATAATTTGGCCCCACAACTAAGACAATACCCTTCTGAGATTTTATTTGAGGCCCTGCATTATTAGGAGGCCTTTCTATGTTCACTAGTGGGAGCATAAGTTTTTCCCAGCCATATGCAAACTCTGAGGATCATTCTCCCTACTCCTTTGTGGTTGTTTTTAATTCCAGTCTGGGGTTATTTTTTTCTCACACACATGCGTAGATCATACATACTACAACATAAACTTGAGAGATGACTCCTCTGCAGATCTCTGGATCTCTTTGTGTAGCTTCAAGGTATTTTGCCTTGAAAATTCTAGCTGCCGTGGCCTTCCTGAACTCTGAACTATGTTTCTTTAACTCAAAAAGATGCGAGGCTTCATTTGGGCTCCCCTTTGCTGTGATCTCAAAACTCTATCTAGGTCATAGGCTGGAGTATTCATTGGGCTCATCTTATTTGCTAACTTTCTCTCAGGGAAAGGAAGGCATCAGTGTCCTGGGCTGTCTATTGTCCAGTGTGTGAAAATCATTGTTTATATAGTTTGTGCAGTTTTCTACTCATTTAAGGTGGTAAGGTAAATCTGGCCCCTATTATTCCTTACATTTGGTTTAAGGCAGTTTAAAGTACATGATAGATATAAAGAGAAATAATAATAGTAATACCGTAAGCACTGGGAAGAAGCTAGTACAGCAAGTCTGCAAATAATGTGTCATTTAGTGTCATTTCTTATAATGTCGATGAGATGCCGTAGGAACTTAAAAGTCTTATTTCTGTCAATTAGCCTGTGGTGAAATTGGTTTTATTATATGTAATTTTGCTTAAACTAACATAACCTATGGATGGTATTAAGTAAGAATTTAATTGTATTCAAATCATGAATAATAACATTACAGTGATTAAGTACTACTTTTTTCTCTGAACTTTCCAGGAACCAAGATTGAAAGAAAAAATGCAGAGGGGTAGATTTTCTTATGGAAGAAATAAATAATTTTCAATAGAGAAAAAACACTTTTTACCCTAAATTTTAAGGACCTTATGTGAGAAACTGGTATGAATTTTTGGCATCTTTATCCTTTATTGACAGCTGGGGCAGCTGGTGGTAGTGATGCTGAGGCAACAGCTGCTGACTGGAAGAAATGTGACTTGATTGCGAAGATATTGGCCTCTTGTCCCCAGCAGTCTCCTTCACCAGAGGATTATTATAGGGTTATCTGCCCCCAGGTAAGTAATTTTGTTTCTTTTGACTATTTGAGGATTATCTGCTTATTTGCAGAAAGAAGACTTAATGTTCCTCTAATATTGAGGTAAAAGCAATATAATATTTAAGTTTATTGTCAGAGGGGCCTTTTAAATAAGGAAATAAAAACCTGTGGAAGACACCAACCTAATTGTTAGGTTTAAAAATGCTTCATCGGCTCTTTGGCCATCTTCATGGCTGCTGTTGGTTGGGGGCTGTTCTGCACCTAAGTCAGGAAGATGGTGGCTGCAGAGAAGATGGTCGCTGGAGTTGATCAACTCTAGGCTCCAACTTGTTATGAAAAGTGGAAAGTATGTGCTGGGGTACAAGCAGACTCTGAAAATGATCAGACAAGGCAAAGGGAAACTGGTCATACTCGCCAACAACTGCCCAACTTTGAGAAAATCTGAGATAGAGTACTACGCGATGTTGGCCAAGACTGGTGTCCATCACTACAGTGGCAATAATACTGAATTGGGCACAGCATGTGGAAAATACTACAGAGTATGTATACTGGCTATCATTGATCCAGGTGATTCTGATATCATTAGAAGCATGCCAGAACAGACTGGAGAAAAGTAAATCGTGCAAAATTTTACTTTAATAAAAGTGGCCAGAACTTGATTTAAGAACTGCATTCATATCAGTTATTTTTGTTTTTTTGTTTCAGTGCAGTTTTCTAGGGATTAGTGAGGATGAGGCAGCTAGATGTAGTGAGACTGGGATTAAGAGCTGTATATTTCAGCTTCCATTTTTCCATTTTTGTAAAGGGAGTGCACTAAGTTTCTTTCCTGTACTGAATTTCTATAATTCTAGCCTTTATTATCTTGTTGGCATTTTATATTTGAGTATGTCTGAGAGTCAGCATAGTTCAAAATCCAGAATTTAACCAAAATTGCAGTTTATAGTTTAGCTGAAATATATCGAATCTGATTAACAAAGAGGATTAACCCATTTCCCATTTAGAGGGAAAAAAAAGTGCAGTTTCCTGCTGCATTCATTTAATTTTACATAAACATGGTCTTTGAGGCTAAAGCAAATCTGACTGGTTTTCAATGTGAAAATGAAATATAAAAGCTGTTGTTTAAGTTATTTCTAGGGGAAGCCGGGAAGGCTCAGTGAGTTAAGCGCTCACTTTGCAGTCCCCGGGACCAAGGGTTGAATCCCAGCCCAGGCCCTTTTGGACCCATAGGCTGAGCAGGGAGTGCCCCCAGTTCAGTTCTCACAGGGGTGAGACCCTGGCCCAGATCCTGCCCTGTGCAGCCCCATGCCCACCTGTGGAATGAAACTATGTGGAAAATCCAATGACATGCAACTATGGAGACTGTTCTGGGCCCTCCCCCTTCTCTCTGTCTCTGTATCTCTCTCTGTCAACAACAAAAATAAATCTTAAAAAAAAAAAAAAAAAAATGCTTCATCATCATTAGATGAGAAGCCCAGCTTGCTCTCAGAGCTAGAGTATGGAATTAAAGTTTCATCTTGTTTCTTATCTTTTCTGTGTTTTTAATTAGTTAAAAAAAAAGTAATAAATAAACAAGGTAATTAACATGGTACACAGTTTACTTTTAAAAATTTTTTTTAAGATTTACTTTATTGTTTGACAGAGAGAGACAGAGAGAAGGGAGATGGCCCAGAGCAGTCCCTGTAGCTGTACTTCATCAGTTTTGACATAGTTTCATTCCACAGGTGGATGTGGGCTGCGCAGGGCAAGAACTGAACTAGGATCTCCCACATGGGAAGGTCCACATGGGCTGGTGCCGGGACTCAGTCCTTGGACCCTGAATCCTGGCCCCAGCAGCTAGCTGCAAGGCAAGAGCTCAACCCACTGAGCCATCCTGGCATCCCCGTGGTATACAATTTAAAAGGCACAAAAGAGTAAACAAAAATAAGTTTCTCTTCCATCTCTGTTTTCTAGTCCCTCAGAAGTTGTCACTATTACCAATTTCTTTTTTATTTTCCAGAGATATTCTGTGTAGTATGTGTATACCATATATGTGCATGTATATGTGTGTATATAGTTGAATTTTTATCTAAATGATGACATGCTGTACATACTATTTTCCATTTTGCTTTTTTAACTTAATGTGCCTTAGAGATCATTTCATATATTGCTGTCTCATTCTTTTTTTCTTTTTTAAAGATTTATTTTATTGTGTTTGACAGAGACAGAGAGAGAGAGAGAGAAGGGGGATGGCCCTGAGCAGTCTCCATAGTTATACGTCATCAGTTTTCAACATGGTCTCTTTCCACACAGGTGGGCGGGGGCTGCGCAGGGTGGGAACCTGGCCAGGGCCTCCTGCATGGGAAGTTTGCCCCGGTAAGAACCGAACTGGGTATCTCCTGCTTGGGAAACATACCCCAGTTCAGGATATGGGTCCGCACGGGCCAGGGCCTGGATTCAGTCCTCAGTCCTTTGGTCTGCAAAGTGAGCGCTTAACCCTCTGAGCCATCTGGGCATCCCCTCATTCTTTATTATGGGTGTGTACTATTTCATAACATTAATGTACCATAAGTTATTTAACCAGTCTTCTATTAATAGCTATTTGAGTTGTTTTTATTATTTTGCTGTTACAAGCCATGCTATAGTTAATACTCATAAATCTTTTTTTTTTTTTTTAAGATTTTATTGTTTGAAAAAGGTGAGAGAGAGAGAGGGAGAGAAAGGGGAAGAGCCCAGAGCAGTCTCCATAGTTGTACATCATTAGTTGTGACACGATTTCATTCCACACAGGTGGAAGTGGGGCTATGCGGGGTGGGAACCCAACCAGGCTCCTCCTGCATGGGAGGCAAGAACCTTCATTGCTGAGCCATCCCAGTGGTTACCAATTGCGCTTCAGTTCAGTATATGGGGTTTGCGTGGGCTGGGGCTAAGAATTGAACCCTGGACCTCGGGATTGCGAGGCAAGTGCCCAACTGCTGAGCTATCCTGGCATCCCTGGTCGGAGTTTTCTTAATCAGTACCGTACTCCCATGCATTTAGCTATAAGACATACCTTCTGGAGTACAAGCCAAAGAAAGTCATTCAGTTTTCATGCTGATCTTCATTGTTCCCATGGGTGGGAATGCATGAGAACAAAATATCACAAAGCAAAGATCTTACATTGAAATATACAGGTCAAAGTTAGCATTTGCAATGATTAGTAAATATTTTCTGAAACTAGTAGCTATAGTTTTGGTACTTGATAAAATGGTAAAATCAAGTCATAGCTTTCAGGCTTTCTGAGTCTGTCTGTGGTAGTATCAGAGATCACACACAGTTTTTAGACAGAAAATTTTCCTGTCTACAAAAAGTAAAATAATCACTTTTAAGTCAGGAAGAGAAATACACTTTTCTGTCAGTTGCTTTTAGATTGGGGTAAACCCACTCATAGGCATTGGAGATCTGTTCATCTTTGAGAATAAAATGAACTATTGTCTGGGATTGTTCAACCTTGACAGGCTCTTCAATGTTTATATGCCTTGACCCAGTAATGTCATTTGATGGTGCTATTTATAATAGCAAAATTTTGGGGAAAATGGAATGTCTGGATATTAGGAAATAATTTGATAAATTCTTACATACAGCTTGTATATAATATATTGCTATATAATATATATATATTTTAAAGATTTATTTTATTGATTTTTGACAGAGAGAAATAGAGACAGAGAGAGACAGAGAGAAGTGGGAGGGCCCAGAGCAGTCTCCACAGTTGACAGCATTAGTTTTCCATATAGTTTCACCCCACAGGTGGCCACAGGGCTGTGCAGGGCAGGAACTGGGCCAGGAGCCTCCCACATGGGTCCCGGCAAGAACTGAACTGGGAGCACACCCCAGTTCAGCATGTGGGTCCACATGGGCTGTGGCTGGGATTCGATCCTTGGTCCCTGGGGCTTCAAAGTGAGCACTTAACCCGCTGAGCCATCCCAGCTTCCCCCACTATATAATATTTTTGAGGAGTTTATAACAATAGGAGGTTTTACTAATACACAAAACTGAATATTAAGTGTGGTCTCAATTAAAATACACCAAAAATATTTATAATGATTTGGGAAGATTTAATTTTCTTCCTAAAACTTTATTTTTTAGATTTTCAACAATGAGCATGTATTTTATAAACTTGATAAAATTATTTAATAAAAATATAGGCTCTTCGGTTCTCATAGCCTTTGATACTGGGATGTTAAATTAAAAAATTTTTGTTTATTGAATCAGTGTTATTGCAGTGAGTTTATTTATTTATTTATTTTTTATCTGAATTTTTAGATTTATTTATTTTTATTTTTTATTGTTTTTGACAGAGAGAGAGAGAGAGAGATATAGAGAGGTAGATACAGAGACAGAGAGAGAACTGAACTGGGGGAACTCCCCAGTTCAGCACATGGGTCCGCACGGGCAGGGGCCGGGACTCTATCCTTGGTCCCTGGCACTGCAAAGTGAGCGCTCAACCCACTGAGCCATCCCGGCTTCCCCAAAACATTGTGAGTTCTTTTTTTTTTTTTTTTTTTGACAGAGACAGAGAGAGATACAGAGACAGAGCGAGAACTGAACTGGGGGAGCTTCCCAGTTCAGCACATGGGTCCACACGGGCTGGGGCTGGGACTCGATCCTCAGTCCTCAGGGCTTCAAAGCAAGCACTTAGCCCGCTGAGCCATCCCGGCTTTCCCTTTTTTTTTTTTTAAAGTGACAATTTGACTTCTTTATTTAATATATTTTTATTTATTTATTTATTTTTGACAGAGAGAGAGAGAGAGAGAGAGAGAGAGAGAGAGAGAGAGAGAGAAAGAGAGAAAGAGAGAGAAAGAGAGAGAGAAAGAGAGAGAGAAAGAGATACAGAGACAGAGAGAACTGAACTGGGGGAGCTCCCAGTTCAGCATATGGTTCCGCATGGGCCGGGGCCGGGATTTGATCCTCGGTCCCCGGCGCTGTAACGTGAGCGCTCACCCACTGAGCCATACGGGCTTCCCAAGTTTATTTTTTTAATTAAAGATATACTTTTTCTTTATAATGTAAAGAGCTTGGTATTTACATCATGTACTTTCTTTTTTAGATTCTGGATTTATTTCACTTTCAAGATAAATTGACAGCACGACAATTTCAGAGAATTGCTACCACTACCTTTATAACTCTGTCCAGAGAACACCCGCAATTGGCAACCAAATATTTACTTCAGCCAATACTAGCTCCTCTTCATCGATGCTTAAATACAGCAGGTAAAAGAGGAAGTCTGGTGGTTGATTGGGTATCCCTCTAAGGCAAGCTTGTCTAACCTGTGCCCCCCCCGCAGGCTACAAGTGGTCTAGATGACTTTGAATGCAGCCCAACACAAATTAATAAACTTTCTTAAAACATTATGAGATATTTTGTGAGTTGTTGTTTTTCTTTTTAAGTTCATCAGCTGTCAGTGTTAGTGTATTTTTGTGTGGCCCAAGACAATTATTCTTCCAGTGTGGGCCAGGGAAGCCAAACGGTTAGGCACACCTGCTCTAATGGATCTTCTTTAGTGTTTCAGATTTAAATGACTTACATCTGTGGTATTTTAGTGTATTTAGTTTTACTTCGGTTTTCTCCAACTTTTTTTTTTTTTTTTTTTTCCTAACCCTTACCCTAACCCTAATCCTAAACCCTAAACCCTAAACCTAACCCTAACCCTAATCTCCAACTTTTTTATTTAAAGATTTATTTTATTGTTTTTGACAGACAGAGGGAGAGACATAGAGAAGGGGGAGTGCCCAGAGCAGTCTCTATAGTTGAATATCATCAGTTTTTGATATGGTTTCATTCCACATAGGTGGGGGACTGCGCAGGGTGAGAACTGGGTTAGGGGCCTCCCCATGGGAGACATGCCCCCTCAAGCCAAGGTTCAAACTGGGGGGCAAGAACTGAACTGGGGGCCTCCTGCATTGGAAGCACATCCCAGTTCAACATATGGGTCCACACAGACTGGGGCCGGGACTCAGTCCTCGGTTCCCAGGGCTGCAAAGCGAGCACTTAACCCACTGAACCATCCTGGCTTCCCCCTCTCCAACTTTTTATTTTGAAAAATCCACTTCCAAGAAGACTACATTGCACTTCCCCTATACACTTCACCTACATTGACCAAGTGTTAACATTTTGGCCATGCTTTCTTTATCTTTCTCTCTTTCTATACACGTATATTTTCCTCTGAAGCATTTGTGAGTTAGTTGCAGACATCATCTAATATACAAACTTTATTCAAATTTCTATAGTTGTCCCAAGAATTTCTTTTATAGCTATTTTTTAAAAATCCAGAATCCAGTCAAGAATTATGCATAACAACATTTACTTGTTATGTCTTTTTAATATTCTTTAATGTACCACAGTCCCCCAGTCTTTTGTCTTTCACCATGACATTTTTTGAAAAGCCCAGGTTATAGAATATTTCTTAATTTCTATTTATCTAATTGTGTCCTTATGATTGGATGCAGGTTAAACATTTCAATATGGATACTACATAGAATGATATTTTTTTTTCTCAATCGCCATCAAATTCAGGGGCATATGTGTTATCCTACTATTAGCAATGTTATGTTTGATCATTTAATTAAGGTGATAGCACACAGATTTCTCCATTGTAAAAATACCTTCCTCCATGGGTAATTAATAAGTAATGTATGAAATGATATTCTGAGACTGTGTGAATACCCTATTTCTCAGTAGTCTTTCATGCTGTGGTTTAGTATCCATTGATGAGTCTTGCCAGTAAAATAGTCATTTTCTATTTTGTTTGTTATTTCTAACGTTAGTTGGTATTCTGTAAAGAAGAGCTTTTCTTTCTTCCTCCCTCATCCCTTTAAAAAAAATAATTAAGTATCAATATAGATTCATAGATTTTTTTTTTTTTTAATGAGTTACTAAACATTCTTGTCATTCATTTTAATGTCAAATTTTCCCAGATTTGGTCAGTGGGTTTAATTCTGTTTATATGTCTTAAAAGATTGACATTTTCACTACTTCACTTAGTATATTTTTATACTTTATTGAGTTTTATTCTGGGAAATGGTATCATTGTAGTATTCTTAGTGATTAAAAAGAAAAACTTTCTGGGTAGTAGTTTCTCAGGTTAAAAATGAAGAAAATGTTTGATGTTATGGTTAAACCAAATTTAGGTCTGTTGGACTTTGTGTAGAAGTCATTTATAGTATGAATTTTTCTGGGTATGTGTGGTGAGGTGGGTAGAGGTAGAAAAAGTCTAATTCTTTTGCATAGTAAAACTTCACCAGATTAAGCCTTGGTGAAGTGAAATTTGTGATTATTCAGATATGATAAACATGATATTTGGGTAATTAATTAAAATTTCTATATACATTTGATGGGAATCTAGCCTAGCATCAGTATATTCTTTTAAGTTTATTTGTTTATTTATTAATTTTTTTGACAGAGAGAGAGAGAGATACAGAGACAGAGAGAGAACTGAAGTGGGGGAACTCCCCAGTTCATCATATGGTTCCGCACGGGCTGGGGCCAGGACTTGATCCCCGGTCCCTGGCATTGCAAAGTGAGCGCTCAACACACTGAGCCACCCCGGCTTCCCCTATTCTTTTAAAAAAATGGCTCAAAAATGAAGTTTTATTTCTGTTGGCCTGAGTGTGGGTAATTTTGTTTCTTGTTTTTTAGAGATTCCAGATAGTGACATGGTACCAGGGACCACTTTGGTGACAGAAGAAGAACTTAATAGGTGTATTGAGGATGTTTTTAAGGTTAGTAATTTGAGTCATTAATATTTTTAGCTAATATTTATACTTAGTGTTTTAAAATATTTTGCCATTTTAATTGGTACTTCAAGAATTGTAGTGATTAATCTTAAATTCTAAACCATGCAAGTTTTTTCATGTTTTAAACCTGAAGCTATAAGCTGGTCAAAAAACTGATACACTTTGAAACTGTCAATTTTATTATATATCTGAATTTTAAACAGCTTATATACTCTTAACTGGCATATGCCACTGAGGAAAACCATGTTTTAAAGAAATTGACGGAGGCTTTTACAATACTGTAGGCTTCCTAAAAGTGTATGATAATATTGAAACTACTTCATAACTTTTGATAGTAATCTGCATTATGGAGAGGTAAGTCTGAATAAATGAATCCTGTAAATGACTACCTATATATACACTGAAAATGAAAAAAATATATATATATAGATATATTTTTTAATATTATATATATATATACGTATATATATATTATATATATGTGTATATATAAACTATGTTCTCTGTGATTATAATCTTATATAAGAAATATATATATTTTAGGTAAAAATGAAATCCATTGTGTCAGGGCCAGATGAAATTGGGGGTAAATATTCTTCTTTAAAGTTTATTTTAACAAACTTTTTTAAAATTTATTTTTTTATTGTTTTTGACAGAGACAGAGAGAAGGGGGAGGGCCTAGAGCAGTCTCCATAGTTGTATGTTATCAGTTTTCAACATGGTTTCATTCCATATAGGTGGGCAGGGGCCTCGCAGGGCAGGAACTGGGCTCGGGGCCTCCAGTGTGGGAGACACACGCCCCCCCGAGCCAGGGGCCGAACCAGGGGCCAAGAACTGAACTGGGGGCCTCCCGCATGGGAAGCACACCCAGTTCAGCATGTGGGTCTGCACGGGTTGGGGTCAGGATTCGAACCTCGGTCCCCGGGGCTGCAAAACGAGCACTTAACCTGCTGAGCCATCCCAGCTTTACCTATTTTAACAAACTTATAATAGTATTTTACTATTAAAAATATTTACACTAGTAAACAACTTTCAAAACTGTATTTCATAAAAAAGCTGCAGTCACTTGGAAAATAGTTTGGTAGTTCCTCACAAAGTTAAACATGGAGTTATTATATGACCCAGAAATTCCACTCTCTGGTGTGTATATACTCAAGAGAAGTGAAAGCATGTCACACAAAAACCTGTACACAGATGTTCATAGCAGCATTATTAACAATAACCAAAATATGAGAACAACCCAAATGTCTATCAACAGATGAGTGGATGAACAAATTCATTGTTTAGCCATATCTACCCATATAATGGATTATTTTTCATCCATAAAAAGGAGTGAATGGGTGGTGAGCGCATAATGCATAGACAATGTAATGTAGAATTGTATACCTGGAACCTATGTAATTGTTACCAATGTCACCCCAATAAATTTTTTAAAAAAGATTTATTTTATTGATTTTGACAGAAACAGAGAGACAAAGACAGAGAGAAGGGGGAGAACCCAGAGCAGTCTCCATAGTCATACATCATTAGTTGTTTTGACATGGTTTCAGTCCACACAGGTGGGTGGGGGCCGTGCTGGATGGGAACTGGGCTAGGGGCCTCCTGCATGGGAGGTACGCCCCCTCAAGCTAGGGGTCAAATGGGGGGATGAGAACTGAACTGGGGCCCTCCTGCATGGGAAGCACACCCCAGTTCATCATATAAGTTTGCATGGGCTGGGGTCCCGGATTTATTCCTTGATCCCTGGGGCTGCGAAGTGAGTGCTTAATTCTTTGAACCATCCCTGCTTCCCCACCCCAATAAATTTAACAATTAAAAAAAACCAAGTAATAAAGTATGGATACATGCTACAACATGGATAAACATTTGAAAATTGTAATTTAAAAATTTTAAAAGAAGCCAGAGACAAAAACCACACATTGTATAATTCTATTCATATGAAATATTCAGAATAGGCAATTCATAGAGACAGAAAATTGGGGGAAGCTGGGATGGCTCAGTGGGTTAAGTGCTCACTTTGCAGCGCTGGGGACCGAGGATCGAATCCCGGCCCCGGCCGGTGCGGAACCATTTGCTGAACTGGGAGCTCCCCCAGTTCAGTTCTCTCTCTGTATCTCTCTCTCTCTCTCTCTCTCTCTCTCTCTCTCTCTCTCTCTCTCTCTCTCTCTCTCTCTCTCTCTCTCTCTCTCTCTCGTCAAAAATAAATAAATAAATATATATTAAAAAAAAAAAAAAAGAAAGAAAATTGACCAGTGGTTGCCAGGGGCTGGGGCTGGGGAATTGGGAGGAACTGATAATGGCATGGGATTTCTTTTTGAGGTAAGGAAAATGTTCTGGAATTTTCTAGTGGTGAAAGTTATACAACTTCATGAATATACTAAAAGCCACTGGATTATATGTACATTTTAAGAGAGTGAATTTTATGGCATGGGCATTATATCTCAATAATTAAAAAAATTGTATTCTACATTTCTCATTTCTTTTCTATGGCAGTGCATTAAACATTTTAGAGTAATCTTTTAGTTATTTATTTTTTTAAAGATTTATTTTATTGTTGTTTTTGACAGAGAAAGAGACAGAGAGAAAGGGGGAGGGCCCAGAGCTGTCTCCATAGTTGTTTTCAACATGGTTTCCTTCCACAGAGGTGGATAGGGGGCAGCGCAGGGCAGGAACCATGCTGGGGGCCTCCCACATGGGAGGTACAACCCCTCAAACCGAGGTTGAACCAGGGAGCTCCCACATGGGAAGCTTCCCCCAGTGAGAACCAAACTGGGGGCCTCTACATCCCAGTTCACCATATGGGACTTCAGCGGTTAGGGCTGGAATGGCTCAGTAGGTTAAGTGCTCACTTTGCAGCCCCAAAGTCTGAGGATTGAGTCCCAGGCCCAGTCCGTGCAGACCCAAATGCTCCCCAGTTCAGTATATGGTTCCGCACGGGCCGGGGCCAGGATTCGATCCTCGGTCCCCGGCGCTGCAAGTGAGCGCTTAACCAACTGAGCCATCACGGCTTCCCCCTTTTTGTGTTTTTGGTTCATTCATATTTTCACTTCTGTAAGTTGTCTCTTTATTTTGCCTATTTTAAAATTGAGTTATTTGGGGAAGCCGGGATGGCTCAGCGGTTAAGCGCTCACTTTGAAGCCCCGAGGACTGAGGATCGAATCCCGGCTCTGGTCCAGGCAGACCCACATGCTGAACTGGGGTGTGCTTCCTGAATGTGGTGAGGCCCCCAGTTCAGTTAAAAACAAACAAACAAAAAAAACAAAAAAAATTGGGTTATTTGCCTCTTTAAAAAAAATTTTTTTTCCTGAGTATCTTGAATTCTTTTTTGTTTATTGTTAAATTTATTGGGGTGACATTGATTGGCAACAATTAGTTAGTTTCCAGATGTACAAATCCACATCACATCACCCATGCATTGCATTATGTGCTTACCACCCAGAATTAGCCCTCCCTCCATCACCATATATCCGGTGCCCACTTCCACCCGCATCCCCCACTCTCCTTTCCTCCCCTTTCCTTAGGTAATCACCAATCTATTGAGTGTGTCATAAGTCTTTGTTTGTTTGTTACTTTCAGTTTTATAATCCACCTATAAATGAGGTCATATGTTTCCTGGTTCTTTAAGTCTGACTTATTTTGCTTAATAAGATGGTTTCAAGGTCCATCCATGTTGTCACAAATGACTGTATATCATCTTTTCTTATTGCTAAGTAGTATTCCATTGTGTAAATGTACCACAATTTCTTTATGCAGTCATCTATCAAAGGGCATTTTGATTATTTCCATGTTCTGGCCACTGTGAACATTGCTGCAACATCTTTGCAGATTAAGATTTTCAGGTTTTTTGGTTTCTTTTTTTTTAGTTTTTTTTGGGTAGATACCCAATAGAGGGATTGCTGGGTCATATGGTAATTCCATTCCTAATTTTTTGAGGAATCTCCATTTAGCCTTCTGTAATGGTTGTACCAGTTTACATTCCCACCAGCAGTGTATAAGGGTTCTTTTTTCTCCACAGCCTCTCCAGCACTTGTTATCCCTTGTGTTGTTGATTATAGCCATTCTAACAGGTGTTAGATGGTATCTCACTGTGGTTATCTGCATCTCCCTAATTGCTAGTGAAGTTGAACATTTTTTCATATATCTGTTGGCCATTTGTATGTCTTCATGAGAGAAGTGTCAAGGTCTTCTGCCCATTTTTAAATTGGATTGCTTGTTTTTTTTATTGTTGAGTTATAAAAGTTTTTTGTATATTTTTGATATTAGCGCCTTATCAGAGGCATTGTTTGCAAGTATTTTTTCCCAGTTGGTTGGTTGCTTCTTAGCTTTATTGATGGTTTCCTTTGCAGGGCAGAATCTTTCTAGCTTGATAAAGTTCCATTAATTTATTTAAAAAATGTTTTAAGAATAAATTTTTATAAAACACCTTGATTGAGGGAAAGCTGGGATAGCTCAGCGGGTAAAGCGCTCGCTTTGAAGCCCCGGGGACCGAGGATCGAATCCCAGCCCCAACCCATGAGGACCCACATGCTGAACTGGGGTGTGCCCCCAGTTCAGTTCTTGCCGGGACCTATGTGGGAGGCTCCCGGCCCAGTTCCTGCCCTGCGCAGCCCTGTGCCCGCCTGTGGAGTAGAACTATATGGAAAACTAATGTCAACTATGGAGACTGCTCTGGACCCTCCCCCTTCTCTCTGTCTCTCTCTGTCTCTGTTTCTCTCTGTCAAAAATCAATAAAATAAATCTTAAAAAAAAAACAAAACAACAACACCTTGATTGAGGTATACTTTATAGACCATAAAATGTCTTAAGTGTACAATTTAAAGATTTTTAGTTAATTTTTTTAGATTTATTTTATTGTTTTTGACAGAGACAGAGAGAGACAAAGAGAAGAGGGAAAGCCTAGAGCAGTCTCCACAGTTATACATCATCAGTTTTTTTTTTTAAGGTTTATTTTTATTGTTTTTGACAGACAGAGATACAGAGACAGAAAGAAGGGGGAGGGCACAGAGCAGTCTCCATAGTTGCATATCATTGGTTTTTCCACATAGTTTCATTCCACAGGTGGGTGTGGGGCTGCACAGGGCAGGAACTGGGCCAGGTCTCATCCGGTGAGAACTAAACTGGGGGTACTCCCTAGTTCAACATATCGGTCCACATGAGCCGGGGCTGGGATTCGATCCTCGCTCGGTCCCTGGGGCTGCAAAATGAGCGCTTAACCCACTGAGCCATCCCGGCTTCCCCACATCATCAGTTTTTGACATGGTTTCTTTCCACACAGGTGGGCAGGGGCCATGCAGGGCAGGGACTGGGCTGGGGCCTCCCGCATGGGAGGCATGCCCCCTTGAGCCAGGGGCTGAACCTGGGGACTAGAACTGAACTGGGGGCCTCCTGCATGGGATGCACACCCCAGTTCAGCATATGGGTCTGCATGGGCCGGAGCTGTAATTTAATCCTCGGTTCTCTGGGCTGCAAAGTGAGTTCTTAACCTACTGAGTCATCTTGGCTTCCCCAGATTTTTAGTAAATTTACAGAGTTGTGAAACCATCACAATACAGTTTTAGAACATTTTCATCACCCCAAAAATATCCTTTGTGCCTATTTATAGTTACTTCCTTTTCCTACCCTCAGTCCTAGGCAACCACTTATCTGCTGTCTACCTCTCTGGATAGTTTATATGAGGGAATCATGCAGTATGTGCTCTTTTGTGGCTGGCTTCTCTCTCATAGCATAATGTTTCTGGGGTTCATCCAGGTTGTTACATATATAATATTTTGTCTCTCTTTATTGCTAAGTAATGACTATGATTTGATGAACATTTGGATGTAGAATAAATTTTTTTTAAAGAAGTTTTATAAGATATAATTTACATATGTACATTCACTTATTTAGAGTGTGCAAACCAATTGCCTTTTCATGTAATCACAGGTTTGTGCAGCTGTCATCACAATCTATCTTAGGACATTTCATTATTCCAAATGAAATCCCACACCACTCCCAAATCCCTCCACCACCATTACCCCCCACCGTAGGCAACCATTAATCTACTTTCTGTCTCTATAGAGTTGCCTTTTCTAGACATTACGTATATATTTTACCATATAATCTATTTCCCAAAGTGACTATCATTTTACATTCCCACTAGCAGTATGTGAGAGTGTACAGTCAACCTTAAGTCATGTTCTTTACGATAAGAAGGTAGATTCTTTTTTTTTTTTTAAGCTTTATGTATGACACTAAGAAATTCTTAGATTCAAAATGCATGCTTCAAAAATTAAAATTCCTTCTCCACAACACTCACTTTTTACTAGAGTGAGATGTTTACTACCCTTTTGCTTAATTTAGCTATTAAAAAACATAGCATAATCAATAAGACAAGGAATAACAAGTACTGGAGAGGCTGTGGAGTAAAAGGAGTCCTCATACACTGCTGGTGGGAATGTAAATTGGTACAACCCCTATGGAAGGCAGTATGGAGATTCCTCAAAATACTAGGAATGGAATTGCCGTATGACCTAGCAACCCCTCTCCTGGGTATCTACCCAAAAAGCCTGAAAACCTTAATCCGCAAAGATATACGGTATGTATCCCAGTGTTCGTTGCATCACTGTTCATGGTGGCCAAGTTGTGGAAACAACCAAAGTATCCTTTGATAGATGACGGATAAAGAAGTTGTGGTACATTTATACAATGGAATACTACTCAGTAATAAGAAAAGATGAAATATAGCCATTTGTGACAACATGGATGGAACTTGAAAACATATTATTAAGCGAAATAAGTCAGAATGAAAGAATCAAAAAACATATGACCTCACTCATAGGTGGAATATAAAACTGAAAGTAACAAAGAAACAAAAACTCATGGACATAGTCAGTAGTTTAGTGGTTACCTGAGGGTAAGGGGAGAGGTGGATGGGAAAACTGTGGGGGCTGGGGAGGGGGCCATCAAATATATGGTGATGGAAAGTGAGCTGATTCTGGGTGGTGAGCACTTAATGCAATGCATAGACAGTGTAATGTAGAATTGTACACTGGGAACCAATGTAATTGTTATCAACCAATGTCACCCCAACAAATTTAACAATAACCCCCCCACCACAATGTAAACCCTTACACTGGGGTGACATGGCATACAAATACAGAATTAAATTGCTCCTGGACAAAACATGACATGGTGATTTAGTGAATATAATAATTCTGATTTATTTATGTATCTATTTATTTATTTATCTATCTATTGTTTGAGAGAAAGTAAGAGAGAAGTAGGGAGGGCCCAGAGCAGTCTCCATTGTTGTACATCATTAGTTGTGACATGAGTTTATTCCACACAGGTGGATGTGGGGCTGTGTGGGGCAGGAACTGAACTGGGGAGTCTCACATGGGAAGCAAGAACCTTGGCCTTCGAGCCATCCCAGTGGTTACCAGTTGCACCGTGGTTTAGTATATGAGTTTACACAGGCCAGGGCTGGGAATCGGACTCGACCTTGCGAATGTGAGGCAAGCGCTCAACTGCTGAGCTATCTCGGCATCCCTGTTTTTGTTTTTTAATGCCTCATTTAAAGACGTATAAAAAGAAAGTTCTTATGTCCTATTTTACATATTGGTAGTTAAGCACTTTTCAGATTATAGAAAGACAAGAGGGAAGTTGGGATGGCTCAGCAGGGTAAGTGCTCGCTTTGCAGCCCCAGGGACCAAGGATCAAATCCCGGCCCCAGCCCATGCAGACCCATATGCTGAACTAGGTGTGCATCCCATTTGGGAGGCCCCCAGCCCTGCTCCTGTCCTGCGCAGCCCCCACCAACCTGTGGGGAATGAAGCCATGTCGAAAACTGATGACATACAACTATAGAAAGAAAAGAAATTATGTAAAGCGGTCTAAAAAGCAAATGATATGAATTAGAGAACAAGGCCAACTAACTTTCAAAAAGATTATGTTCAGTCACTTCCAATCTACGGAATATCATGATGAAAAACTGTTAAATGGTTCGGTGTGGAATGTCAAAAGGACTTCAGAGTGCTGGTGCTAATTGTGACTAAACTTTTGCACAAACTTCTCACAGTATTCAATGGAAGTCAGTAACTTTTAGAGGAAAAAGAAAATAAAACATCTTTCTGGCAAATGAATAAGCCTCTAAAAAACAGATCCAGAAATAGTGAATTCTGCCATTTCTCCTACTGTTGCCCAAAAAGGGTGGTGGGGGAAAACCACTTCTAGTTTGGTGAACAGTTTGGTGAATATAAAACCTCCTGGAGAGGCAAGCTAAACATTAGTTTACCATAGACACTTGTTTATGCACAGAGATTGGGATTATCATGAAAGTAGAAAGCAGAAGGATA
Source organism: Craseonycteris thonglongyai (assembly GCA_004027555.1). Lineage (NCBI taxonomy): Eukaryota > Metazoa > Chordata > Mammalia > Chiroptera > Craseonycteridae > Craseonycteris > Craseonycteris thonglongyai. Next base: position 64,940 of record PVKE010001426.1, read on the forward strand.
ATTATTCTCTCTATAAGGTTTTGGCAGCTCAGCTGCAGTGAGCAAACAGAGGAAATGTGTATGTTGGAGGAAAATTGGAAACATTGTGTAAAATTTGGCAACAAAGGATGTGTTGTCTTTATTAACTTTTTGTTAATACTAAATTATAGAGTACAACTCAAAGGCAGGAAATAAGAAAAACATCTGGGTGGTTCAATTGATTCATCAGCCTCACTGGGTAACAAGAGGGTGTTTTATTTTAGGGAGGCATTTGGGAGCATTTCCAGCTCTGGTTTCCTCTCTCTCCGTCTTCTTTTTCACAGATTTATTGAGATATAATCACATACCACACAATTCACAGATTTAAAGTGTTCAGTGTTTTTAGTATATTCACAGGGTTGTGCAACTGTTACCACAATCTTATTTTAGAATATTTTTATCCCCACCAAAAGGACCTTATACCAATTAGCTGTCACTTCCCATTCTCCCCACTTCGCCCCCAGCCCTAGGCAACCACTAATGTACTTTCTGTCTCTAAATTTGCCTGTTCTGGAATTTCATGTAAATGAACCATATAATATGTGGTCTTATGTAGTTGGCTTTTCACAACATATTTTTAAGATTTATTCAAGTTGTACTTTATTCCTTTTAATGCCAAAGAGTATTTTGATGTATGGCTATACCATAATTGCTTCTCTGTTCATCAGTTGATGGGCATTTGTGTTGTTTCTCTACATTTTGGCTATTATGAACAGTGCTGCTATGGACATTCATGTATAAGTATTTGGGCATATGTATATTTTTATTTCTCTTGGGTATATACTTTGGAATGGAATTGCTAGATCATATGGTAGTAACTGTATGATTAACCTTTTGAGGAATTACCAGACTGTTTTCCAAAGTGATGGCACCATTCTTCATCCCCACGGGCTATGTATGAGATTTCCAATTCATCCATATTTTGGCCAACACTTGTTATTATCCCTTATTTTTTCCCTTTTAAATTATAGCCTTACTAGGAATAAAGAAGTATCTTACTGTGGTTTTGATCTACATTTTCCTAATTGCTAATGATATTGAACAGCCTTTAATGTACTTATTGGCTATTTTCATGTCTTCTTTGGAGACATATTTGTTAAAAGCCTTTGCCTATTTTTTTTGTTTTTATTAGTTGTTAAATTCATTGGGTTGACATGAGGTTGGTAAAAATTACATAGGTTCCAGGTGTACAATTCAGCATTACATTGTCTATGCATTGTGTGCTCACCACCCAAAGTCAGTTTTCTTTCCATCACCATATATTTGATGTCCCCTTCCTCCTCCTCCCCCACTCTCCCTCTTCCCCTCAGGTAATCACTAAACTATTGACTGTGTCCATGAGTCTTTGTTTCTTTGTTCCTTTCAGTTTTTATATTCCACCTATAAGTGAGGTCATATGTTTCTTGATTCTTTCATTCTGACTTATTTTGCTTAATAAGATGTTTTCAAGGTCCGTCCATGTTGGCACAGATTGCTGTATTTCATCTTTTCTTATTGCTGAGTAGTATTCCATTGTTCTTTTATTTTAAATATTTATTTTATTATTTTTTACAGAGACAGAGAAGTGGGGAAGGCCCAGAGCAGTCTCCATAGTTGTATGTCATCAGTTTTTGATATGGTTTCGTTCCACACAGGTGGGCAGGGGCTATGCAAGGCGGGAACTGGGCTGGGGGCCTCCAACATGGGAAGCATGCCCCTGTGAGCTGGGGGCTGAACCAGGGGTCCTCCCACACATGGGAAGCCTGCCCCGGCGAGAACTCAACTAGGGTCCTTCTGCATGAGAAGCACACCCCAGTTCAGCCCCCAGTTCAGCATAAGGGTCGGCACAAGCTGGGACTGGGATTTGATCCTTGGTCCCCAGGGCTACAAAGCGAGCACTTAACCCACTGAGCCATCCTGGCTTCCCCCTGCAAATTCTTTATCCAGTCATCTATCAAAGGCCACTTTGGTTGTTTCCATGACTTGACCACCATGAACATTGGGGTACATATATCTTTGTGGACTAAGGTTTCCAAGTTTTGGGGTTAATACCCAGAAGAGGGAGGGTCATATGGTAATTCTATTCTTAATTTTTTGAGGAACCTCCGTACTGTCTTCCATAGTGGTTGTACAAATTTATATTCCCACCAGCAGTGTGTGAGGGTTCCTTTTTTGACTATTTGTAAATTGGGTTATTTGTTGTTTTATTTTTGGTGGGTTGAGGGATGGGACTCAACCTCACCAATAGCTCTATCCTAAAAAATAATTATCCATGGGGAAGCTGGGATGGCTCAGTGGGTTAAGTGCTCACTTTGCAGCCCCAGAGACCAAGGATCGAATCCCGGCTCCAGCCCAGGCAGACCCATATGCTGAAGTGGGGTGTGCCCCCATTTCAGTTCTTGCTGGGGCCTGTGCAGGAGGCTCCCGGCCCAGTTCTTGCCCTGTGCAGCCCCGCGCCCACCTGTGGAGTGAAACTATATGGAAAACTAATGCTGTCAACTACGGAGACTGCTCTGGGCCCTCCCCCTTCTCTCTGTCTCTCTTTGTCTCTCTCTGTTAAAAAATAATAAAAATAAATCTTTAAAAAATAATAATAATAATTATCCTCATCAATTTCCTCTTAGTCTTCACACTTTTAATCCTTCTCTACCCTCTTTCTGAATGAGGATTTTTTATAATTCTGTTTTCATTTTACTTTGTCTTACTGGAGTTTTAAGTCTATTTTATCTTGATGCCTCACTTGTCATTTCCAAGTTAATGTTGTGTTGTGTCACTGTATTATATCAGCCCTCCATCTCTCTACCATCTCAGCCTCTAACTGCAGAACCCCTTAGTTTCTCAGAACCAGTTTTATTTTTATGGTAGTTTATATACAAGCCTGATCAGATTGGTTATCTGATTTTTATGACCATAGCAGAATTAGAAGGAACAAATTAGAAGTTTTTTAAACTAACTAAGGCACACTGACGAGAGGATTCCAGCAGAGAGAAGCAAGAAAGAGACAGAAAAAAAAGGCATAATCATTTGAAAACCAAATTACATTGGGGCTATGTTCATATGTGTATTTTGTTTAAGGAGGCAAGGATTGCATATAATATATTTTAGAAACATTTGCTTCTGAAACAGTTAAAGTATATATACATTTTGGTATTTTAAGGAGTAAACCCTCAGCTCTCTGAATGAGTTTTATGATGGAAACAATTAAATTACAAGGGAAGGTCTTTTACTCTTGCATCCTTCATACGCAGCAGTGAGTGGAGCAGTGTGATTTTGGTGGGTCAATTAGAAAGCTCTCAGTGAATACAGGTGTATATAGGCGCTAGTCAGATTGAATTGAAAACTTGCCATACATGCTACTTTATCTGCATAAATAACTCTTACCATTTCTGTGTGTACCTAACATCTGGTAAAATTAAGCCAAAAGGGGGATATGCAGCTCAAATAACTTTTAGTCCATTGGCTTTCTATTCCATCTTCTTCTGACTCTAAATCCCTAGAATACTAAAATTCTTTTTGTCCTCCCTGATATGAGAGGGAAAAATGGTTTTTCTTTGCCTGGAGAGGTGAAAATGGGCCTAGATTGCATAGAGATTGGTTCTGGATAGGACAGGATAAAATAGTTCCAATTCTTTCTGAATGCACATTTTTTTTTTTAATATATATTTATTTATTTATTTTGACAGAGGAGAGAGAGACACACACACACACAGAGACAGAGAGAGAACCGAACTAGGGGAGCTCCCAGCTCAGCACATGGTTCTGCATGGGCTGGGGCCAGGACCCAACCCCCAGTCCCCGGCGCTGCAAAGCGAGCACCCAACCCACTGAGCCACCCCGGCTTCCCCTGAATACACATTTTTTAGCTCTTAAGAGAACTGGCTAGAATCTGATATTGGGCTGAGGGTTGTTTCCTTTTAGTATTCCTCACTATACTTGCAGAGATTCCCTAAAGGCAAGGCTAGAATATATGTAAGTATATTATTTCCTACGTTCTCATTTCTATTTTATCTCTCTGTTTAAACATTCAGGGACTCTTAACTTTAATTATCCAGGTCTTTTCCCCCCATCTAATCTTAATGAATTTCTAATTAAAATTTCTTTCTTTGTCAGATTGACCAGTTGACTCCTCTATTTGAACTTTTAATTATTTTTGTATAGTAAATTAGAATAAAAGAAACTTAGAACTTGGAAGGAACTTTATAAGTAATTTAGTATAACCTCTTATTTATTTATTTTTGAATAAACTTTATATTTTTTAGAGCAGTTTTAAGTTCACAGAACAACTGAGTAGAAAGTACAGAGATTTCCCATATATCCTCTGCCCCTACAGGTACACAGCCTCTCCCACTATCAGCATCATACATAGTGGTTTATTTGTAATAGTTGATGAAGCTACTTTGACTTGCCAGCAGCACCCAAAGTCCATAGTTGACATTAGGGTTCATTGTTGATGTGGTACATTCTTTGGGTTTTGACAAATTAATCATTCCTTTTATAGTAAAGGAAACAAAATCTAAAGGATTATGAAGTGACTTCTTCCAAATCATACTAGTGAGTGGCAGAGCTGGTCCAGGGACCAATCTTTTCTTCTCTCTCTCTCTCTGTCTGTCTTTCTCTCGCTCTTTCTGTGTTTAGAAAAGATAATATTTGTACCATGGTACAAATTTAAGAAGTGTGAAAGGCTTTTAGTTAGTCTCCCTCCAATCTCTGGCTCCTCCCTAAAGGCAATCATTCTTCCTTAATTGAACTGTGACCTTGAATAACATGCAAAGTACTAAAGTCTCCTTCAAAGCTGGGAGATACAAGCATTAGATTTCTAAATGTTGCAGTTCAGATTCTGTGGTATAAAATAGTAACAGACACCTTGCCCTTTGCATCAAACAGACCTAGATTGAAATATGGCTCCAGGGTTGACTATCTTTGTGACTTTAGGTGACTTATTTAGCATTTGAGTTGCAAGGATGAATAAGGTAACTTATGATAGTTTCACTACATACTTTAACACTTAATAGGTGTTCAAAAACTGTCAGTTCCCTTTTGGTTCAAGGAAACTCTAAATAAAGATAATTTTATGCAGCATGCTTTGAAAGCACACATACCATGTTTCCCCGAAAGTAAGACATCCCCCGAAAATAAGACCTACTTACAGCTTTGCCTCTCGCTGAAATATGTATAAGGCATCCCCCCGAAAATAAGACCTACTGCATCTTTGGAAGCAAAAATTAATATATGACACTGTCTTATTTTCTGGGAAACAGGGTAGTACTAAATACTATATTAGGTAATTTGTCTCACAAGTCTTAATTAAACTCAGTGCATTAGAAATTCTGGAACATTACTATCAAAAGGATTACTGTGATATTTTAGAAGGCACCATTTGACTAGTTTACTTTTTAATAGGGGTAAAATCAAGTTCCAGCCTGTACTGAATTTCAGTGTTAGGATTCAGTCAGCTTAAATCTGAATACACTCATCATGTTTCTATTTCCACATGTGTACATCCCTGTAGAAGGTAAGGTCATAAATTAAGAAGAGAGTTTCATTTACAGTAGCATTAATAAGAATAAGATATTTAGGAATAAATTTAACATTGGCACAGGGCTGAATGTTTTACAAAGTATTTTAACTTGAATTATCTTAATTGATCCTTATTGCCAGGGGCTTAATGCCTACATTGTAAATAAGGAAACTGAGACCCAGAGAGCTTTATTTTTATTTTTATTTTTTATTGTTTGAGAGAAGGTGAGAGGGAGAGAGGGTGGGGAGGGCTCAGAGCAGTCTCCATAGCTGTATATCATTAGTTGTGACATGGTTTCATTCCACATAGGTGGATGTGGGGGCCGCACAGGACAGGAACCAAACCTGGGGCCTCCCGCATTGATGGCAAGAACCTTCATCACTGAGCTATCCCAGTAGTTACCAGTTGTGCTGCAGTTCAGCATATGGGGTTTGCAAGGGCTGGACTTAGTGAATTGAACCTCGGACCTCGCAATTGGGCTATAAACACTCAACCACTGAGCTACTTCAGTATCCCCCTTGAGATGTTTAAATGTCTTTTCCATGTTCACTCATATAATATGTGATTTTGGACAGTTACGTAGGTGGCAGAAACAAAATTCACACCCAAGTTTCCTGACTTCTGATTTCCTGGTGCTATTTCAACTACTCTACAGTGGTCTCTAGGGGTATATTTAACAATGTAATAGACATCTATGAAATAAGAAATGGTTTTTGGGTTTTTTTTTTTGCTTTGAAACAAACACATGTTTACTTTTAATACTTTGACCATTTCACCTCCTCTGAGTTTTTTCTTTTCTTTTTAATTTAAATGTCTAGTTGGTCCTTCCAGAGAAATTCAGTCCTGCAGATATTGAAGATAGGTGTTACACAAGCCAATATAATAAAATCAAGCCGCCTTTTATTCAGTCTGTTCTCCCTTCCATGGCTGAAGTTCTTTTCTGTTCAGTTAATTTGCACTGATTAAATAGCTTCTAGCTACATCATTTAAAAAAAATGAAGAGACAGAGGGCATTATAACTTCCCCACAAAAATAGAGCTTTTAAGACAATAAACACCAGTCAATCTATTTTGTTCATTCATTCTTTGGATCAATTGATTAGTCACAGGAAAATTTACCATATACCTACTAAATGCCAGATACTCTGCTAGGTTTACAAATACAGACATGATTTGTTTTGTTCCACACAGGTGGGTGGGGGCCATGCAGGGAGGGAACTGGGCTGGGGGCTTCCTGCATGGGAAGCACACCCCATTTCAGCATATGGGTCTGCACGGGCTGGGGCTGGGATTCTATCTTTGGTCCCCGGGGCTGCAAAGCGAGTGCTTAACCCTCTGAACCATCCCAGCATCCCCACTAGTCTTACTTCTTAATGGCTGATGTATCAGAAAGATATAAAACAAGCTTGTCCAACCCATGGTCCATGGGCTGCATGCGGTCCAGCATGGCTTTGAATGTGGCCCAACACAGATTTGTAAACTTTAAAACATTATGAGATTTTTTTTTTTTTTTAGCTCATCAGCTTTTGTTAGTGTTATTGTGTTTTACGTGTGGCCCAAGACAATTTTTCTTTCATGACCCAGGGAAGCCAAAAGACTGGACACCCCTGGTATGGAAGAAAATGAACAAACTTGCAATCAAGTCAGAGAATGCTAGATTTGACACCAAGGAGGCCTTAAAGCTTGATAAATCCAACCTCTTTATTTTTCATATAAGGAATCTGAAACTCAGAGAAGTCAATTGATTTGTGTTATATCTCACAACTAGTCAGTGAAAGTATTTACAAACAACCCTATGTGAAGCATACCCAATAATTATACTGTGGAAACCAGGAAACTTTCAAATGATATGAAACATTTTTTTACCACTGATAGAAATAATATATAAAATATTGGATTATCTATCTTTCAGAACTTGAATTTTCATCCCACTTTGCCTCTAAATGAGCAACAAGAATCCCCAATTGGAAAGAGATTATACATAAACACAATCCAAGGAAATTTCACAATACTTGGATGTTAGGGCACAGAGTCAGTGCAATAGGGCCCTCCGCTCAGTGAGGCAGGAAGCAGCTTACCTATTGTGCCTTCACTGCTTCCTCAGTAGGTACTGTCTGCACCCTCGTGTGGAGGATACTGGAAGGAACTGGCCCAAAAGTTTCCTTCATTTATAGTATAACTTCATTGGAAGGACTATTCTGTTTTTTCTAGGGTATTTGGTCATTGTCAGTGCTGGAACCAAGAGATCATAGTTCAACATTGGCTCAATCAATTCAGCCTTCTGTATTCCTTTATGTGTCACTAAATTCCAGATATGAGTCAGTGATCTGAGGAGTCTGGGGAAGTGACCAGATTCCACGTTGGGAATATAAATAGAAGGTAATGTTGAATGTCAAGTGCAAACCAAATTGTTAACAATTCAGTGCTAGGCAAGGAAGTGGAAGGAAAGTGCTGTCATTGGAAAGGACTAGTATGGCCCTGGAGATCCACCAGAAGACATGGTAGAAGGGGGCTACATTAAGACACTTAGAAGGAAGAGGAGGTGATACAGAAGCTGCTGTCCGTGGTGCCACTCAGGAACTCCAGCTCTACTTTGCAGAAGTTGAAGGAATAGGGTTGTTAATAGCCTGACAAGCTGGGATCTACTGATTCTGAGGCGGAGTGGGGATGACTGGGATAAAGTTGGTATGGGTTAGGGATTGAAAAAAATGAAAGTAATCATTCTGAGCAAGGGAAGGTGAGTATCGGGAGGCCATGGGGGTGCATTACTTGTTCTTTTTAAAACTGGTAAAATATGCAAAACAAAATTTACCATTTCACCACTTTAATTCAGTAGCATTAAGTTCTTTTACAATGTTACACAACCATCACCACTGTCTAGTGTTAGAACTTTTTTATCATCCCAAATGGAAACCCTGTACCATTCCTCAGCCCCTGATGACTGCTCATCTGCTTTCTGTCTCTATGGATTGTATGTGGGTTTTGTGTCAGAGTTAGGTTCATACTGGTCCTGCTGTTTAGTAACAGTGTACCTTTGCTGAACTAACTTTGCTTCTCTGAGTCTTAGTTTTCCACACTTTTAGAATAAAAATTGAAGTCCTTAACCTGTAGGACTCTTGTGGGGATTGGTTGTATGTTAAATGTTTAGTTGAATAACCTGTTTCATTCTTGAGTAGACATGTAATAAATGGTAGTTTTTGTTTGCTTCATAAAAGCAATAATAGTGGGGTTTCCTTAAATTGTATTTTACTGTGCTTAAAGTGCTTAAAACTACCTTAAAAACTGAGGTAATGCAACATAATTATCTCCTCTGACAGATGCTGAAGTAGGGAATTTGATTTTTGCCTTCCAGGCTAGTTGAAGAGGTGAGAGATTATATATTCAGAGATTGATTATAGGTGACAAGCTCTAAAATGCTGTTGGAATTTAGAGGAGAAAAGTTATTAATGATGCATAGATGCTTAATCAGTATTTGAATTAATGAATGAATGAACAGTTAAACAGTCTAATACTCCTACATAGAAGGCCTATGAAAGTGGTAGAACTTCAGCTGGGTCAGTTTAATAATTACCACTGCCTGCCTGTCTTTCATCTACAAAATATTGTCTGGTCCTTAGGATGTAGAGCTATCCATAGGTGGATGAAAGAAACTGGATTTTGATGATGGTTTTTATATGGCTAATCCAAAACTTGGAATATAGCTGTGCTTCCACCAAGGACCTTTAAAGGGAGGTAGATTTAGGCTCAGTATAAGGAAGAATTTACTCCTCATGTTGGAAGGGAGGTGACAATTCTGTATGTGTCAAACAGAGTCCATTTAAGTTCTTTGAGATTGAGAGAAAATTCTTTGGTTAGATTGAGCCAAAGGAGACTTCATCTCTAAATATTTCACTTGGAAAAAAATTTTTCATTTTTCTATTCTACCTGTGAAGTTAATGGATTATTAGTTGATGAACTGATAGGAGTTATTCTTAATTTCTCTTTTTCCACATTCTCTTCCACTCATCACTCTGTCTCTTTAACTTGTTTTGTTTTTCTTCATCACACTTGTCACTATCTGATATTATATATTTATTATTTGCTGTTCTCCCACTAGAATGTAAGCTTCTTTGAAGCAAATAATTTTTTCACTACTCTATGCCTGGCACACAGTTGCTACTCAATAAACATTTGCTAAAGCTTTATATAAAAATCAGTAACATGTATAAATGCCTCTACAGTTTTCCCTAAATATAAAAATACAACTTCGTACTTGGGAAAAAAAAATACAGAAAAGTATGAGAATTTAAAAATTGGAAGAATTTATCAACAACAGTGTATACCCCTGAGAAATGTGCTTGATTGAGTTCATGCTCAAATTTGAGGTACTTTGGCCCAATCAAGCCAGTAATTAACGGAAATTTTACTCTATCTGGTTGTTGGTTTTGTTTTTTTTTAAATACAAAAGTTGGTAAGGAAGGATGGCTCCGTAGGGATTACCTCTGGGTACACAGAATCCAGAGCCAAATAATAGACCTTTTACGCTATCTGGGGGAATCTCTTTTTTACCTCTTTTTATACCTAATTGGTGATATATAATTAGGTATGCATATTACTTCTGAACACTGCCATACAATGTGCTTCATTTAGGTGAGCTTACGGAGATTAGGTCATGTACAGGAAGTTGGCTTCTTGATTATTGAGCTCCACAGAGGAGTTGGGAGGCTTGAGGAATGTGAAAAATTAGGGTTGATTTAAAGAGACAGGATTCTTCTGAAAAACAAAGAGATTTTTCCAGCTTGTGCCTCCATGACCTTTAGTTTCCCATAAAAAGCAGTAATTCCTACCTCATTACTTTCTGTAAATAAGGGACTATTTTTTTTTTTTTTAAGATTTATTTTTATTGTTTTTGACAGAGAGAGAGAGAGAGAGATACAGAGACAGAGAGAAGAGGATGGGCCCAGAACAGTCTCCATAGTTATAAAATTCAGGGGTCTCCAAACTACGACCCGTGGGGGCCGAATGTGGCCCGCTAGGCCCTCTCATCCAGCCCGTGGAGACCTTTTTATCTGAATAAAATACTATTAAATAAATAATTAAAAACAACATCTATGTTTTGATTCTTTTTTATTTGGACCTCAAGTGTGTAGTTGGCCCCCAAACTGCTGTTTGATAGTTAATGCGGCCCGCGGGCTGAAAAGTTTGGAGACCCCTGTATAAATCATTGGTTTTTCCACACAGTTTCATTCCACAGGTGGGCGCAGGGCTGCACAGGGCAGGAACTGGGCTGAGGTCTCACCCCGGTGAGAACTGAACTGTGGGGACTCCCCAGCTCAGCATATGTGTCCACACAGGCCGGGGTCAGGACTTGATCCTCGGTCCCCGGGGCTGCAAAGGGAGCACTTAACCCACTGAGCCATCCCAGTTTTCCCTGAATGCTTTTTAAAAGGTACAACTAAAATATATGCCATAATTATTGTTAACCCTTTTAGTGCGATGTGCTGATATATTGGCTTTTGCATCTCGGGCGAAACGTGCAGTGGGCCGATATATCGGCTCATACGTAGACCGTTAAATTACTAGCATTTCTCGCTAGTACTGCTGGCAGAAGGTAGCACTAAGAGGATTAATGAAAATCAGGGGAAGCCAGGATGGCTCAGTATGTTAAACACTTGCTTTGCAGCCCTGGGGACCAAGGATTGAATCCCAGCCCTGGCCCGTGTGGGCCCATATGCTGAACTGCGGTGTGTTTCCCATGTGGAGGCCCCCCAGTTTGGTTCCCCCCCACCCCCCACGGTTTGGCCCTTGGCTTGAGGGGGCATGCCTCCCATGCAGGAGGCCCCCAGCCCAGTTCCCTCACTGCATGGCTCCCACCCACCTGTGTGGAATGAAACAACTAATGATGCAAAACTATGGAGACTGCTCTGGGCCCTCCCCCTTCTCTCTCTCTCTCTCTCTCTCTCTCTCTCTCTCTCTCTCTCTCTGTCTCTGTCTGTCTCTGTCAAAAACAATAAAATCTTAAAAAAAAAAAAGAATAAAAATCATCATCCTCCCACACTTAACCCCATAAAGCCAGTGCAGATCTAGATACACAGCATAACTTCTTTGAACATTTATTGATTTGGAGAGAATAGGACATGCCATTGTGGTAATTATATGAGGGCTGTGAGAAAATATCCAGCCATGTAATCTGATGTCATTATATTGACAATGGCTGGATTTTTCTTAGATAGCCCTCATATCTTAAGAGTGACAAATCTAGAACAAGCTATGTTTGCTTGTTTTTTTGTTTTGTTTTTGTTTTTTCTTTTCTTAGATCTTGCTTTAACCTTTACTATTTGGCATTAATTGCTTGTTAGTTCCTAAGAGCATGGTCTTCAGCAGTAAGAGAATTATTGTACAGATGAATAACAGGCAAACTAGGAGACTCAGATGTAGTCAAAAGTAGGAAAATAAGGGCTGCAGTCCAATCCCCTTCTTGTGTTTCACTCTGTCAGTCTCAAATGGTTTCATTGGCCTTGGAGCTAAAATTGTTTGTTTTACGACTAGAGTGTTGTTTAAGGTAAAGCTCTAAGCCCTGCTAGTAAGTATTGTGTTTGATTCCAGAATTCCTCTGGCCTTGCAGTCATGATACCTCTCACCATTTTCTTTCCCATAGGTGTACGTGGTTGGGAATGAACCTTTGACAGTTTTGGTGGACTCCTTGCTTCCTGTCCTGGGAGTGCTCTTTTCTCTCTACTGTTTTACCAAGCAGAGTGTGTCTCATATAAGGTAAACAGAGAACCTTATTTGTTTATAAATAGTGAAGTCTTTTTTTTTTGCACACTGTTCTTGTTCTTATTTTGAATATGATTTATGCCACCTTGTAATTGTTTTTTCCTTTTAAAGTCAGGAAAACATTTGAGGACCCTCTTATTCTGCTCATCTAGAAAAGAAAGAGAGCTTTGCAAATTGCAGGGAATTGACATAATTTTTAGAATGACTTTCCTTGGCCTCTGTCCTGCACATCAGAGATGAAATTTCTGTTTACATGCATGAGCATGCTATTGTGATCAGTGAGAAATACTGGAATTACATGTCTAGGAAGGAGGAAGTAGAGCATGGATCATAACTACCTTGAGTTAGAAATCAGTCTTAGGAAATTTGGATCTGCAAGTGGCACTCTGTAATTTAGACTTGAATTTGGTGTTAGTGCTTCACAGTGTTATTTAGAAGGAAGGGGTTTCTTAGTTTTCAGAAAACAATTTTTTGTATTGGAATTTAAGTAGGACTCATTTTGTATCAGCTCTATTTTCATAGCTATTTATGCTGTTTCTTCCTTTATATAAGTGTTTATATTTTTTTAAAGCTCTACAAAATTCTGATTTTTGGTGTTTGGAAATCCCCGTGTGTAATCTGATAATACAGTAATGGCATTTTCTTCATTAGGTTATTATGAAGACTAAATTATGCATTAAACTGTTAGGCATTATCCCTGACAAATAATAAGCTATCATCATTATCAAGTGGTAAAGGGAAGTCCACTTATACATGGATTTTTTTCAATAAATATGCATACCTGTACTGTTTTCCATCTATGGTTTAGAATCTGTGGATGTGAAGGGCCAACTGAATGCATTAATCTGTGCCATTTTATATAAGAGACTTGAACATCTTCAGATTTTGGTACTCGCAAGATGTCCTGGAACCAATCCCCCATGGATACTAAGGGACAATTTAAGTTTTAGAGGAATCAAAAGTTACACAAGGATTTTTGACTGTGTTGGGGTCAGCATCCCTAACCCCCCCATTGTTCAAGGGTCATCTGTACTCAGTCTTGTATATTAGTCAAAGCTTACATACTGCCTTTGACTGTCTAACTTTTAGTTAGTGCCTCATGATAGCCCAAAGCCACAAGAAAAGTGACAACAGAAAGTACAGTGGAAGATTGAGACTATAAATATGTGAATTTGGTGTCAAAGGACTGTCCATATAATAACTTTTGTTTTAGTTTTGAAACCCAAGTCCTCATAGTACTATCATGTTCACATTAGAGACTGAGAAGGAAGAAGCAAATTTTTATTACATTCCTCTCCTAGTTGACTGGCACCAATAAAAGGAGATGAGGGCTTGGTACAGATTTGTTGATATACTGTTTCTTGGTCACTAGCTGTTGGTCCCATTGATAGTAGGTGGTTTTATCAGTGTAAACTTTCCTTCACAGTGCCTGATCCAAAGGCAGTGGGTACACTTGTAATTACACACACACACTCACACACACACACACACACAATTCATATGGGACTCATATGTCACAGTAAGGTTGCTTCTAGAGCCAAAGATTAGTCAGTCACTCATTAAATTTCAGGGTATTTTATTCTGACATTCATAAGCATACTTTCTACTCCTGTGCTTCAGAAGTACTAGGTGATTATGCCAGCATTTAGAATGCACTGGAACCTGACAGTCTTCCTTTCTTTTTTATGTTAGTTTGTCAGATGTGTAAAGTAAGATGACAAGCTCATTTATAACTGTCTTTTTCTGCCAGGTCACTTTGCCAAGAGATATTATTATGGATTCTGGGAAAACTGGAAAGGAAGACGGCAATTGCCAGCCTGAAAGGATTTGCAGGGTTGGACAAATCTGTGCCTTCTCTCCATTCTTTGTGTCAATTTAGAGCTGCCACTCAAGGTGGCATTGTGATTACCATCAAAGACGCCATTTGGTGAGTCCACCTATCATTGCTGTCTCTTTAGATGTGATTGTACCCAAAAGGTCATTCTGAGACTTTTCCACTAAGGGGCGCTGGTAGAAAGGAAACCAGAATCTCAACCAACTGAGATGCTTCTGTTTGTAATCTCTGAATGAAATGTGAGTTAAATAATCCTCCAGGTTTTTCCTAGATGCTAGCTAATAGTAAATGTAATTTACTAGAACCTCACAGCTCTGCCTCACAACAGACCCATTTCCATCAAAGCCCTTGTGAGTAAAGGGCAGACACACATTCACCCTCAAAACCATTACAAACCAGTGCTGTTTCTGACTCTCAAAATGGTATATATGTGTTCAAATTCAGACTTATTCCTAACAGAAATTGCCTGTTTGTTGTCTTTTATGGTAATTCCTATGATGGGAGTTTGTTTCTCCTAGGGATTGATTAAAAGATACTTAATAAATGTTAATGAAATGGATAATTTATTTCTCTAACATCTCACAAATGTATTTTATATTGTTTCCATTTTTTGAGTGATAAGTGTAGATGTTATTACCTTAGAATTTTAAGTTCTTATTGATCAGAGTTCATATACTATTTAACTGGTGGTTGCTGCTCTACTTAGATTTCACATCACATTCAAATACTGCTATTTGTTAACATGTTTAACTTTAATTATTTTATTTGTGGTTAACTTTAAAGTTTTAGCACATTCAATATGATGACCTGGAGGAAAACAGAAAAAAACAACCACATTTATTGCAAACAGAATTATCAGTACAAATTCAATCTATTAATTTACTGAGGGTTGTTGAGCATTAGCAGTTGCTGTGGTTATAAATATGCCTCTGAACTGAAAGAGTTAAAATTTTTTTGTCATATTTATTTAAAACACATTTTGGAACAGCTTAACTTGAGACCAGTTTAGTAACTAGATAGAGAATTTTATAGTTTGTCTCCATGGTAGGAAAAACAGTGACTATGCAGTGCTTGAATGAATCTTCATCCACTGCCAGATCCTTATCCTGGGGTCTCTACATGGGCTTCTAGGTGTCTATACTCCCCTTGAAATTATGCACAAGAAACTTTTCTATATGTAAATATGGATTTTTTCAAAATGAAAATAGAGTTGATATCTTTCATTAGATACTTAAAATACTTCATGTCTCCAAAAAGTTGACACTGAGACAGTATTTGTCCTTTGTGAATTTTTTCTCCATCTGAGCAAATAACTATGCATGACATGACAGCCTAGTTTCTGAGAATAAATACTTCTTATTCTCATGGAATAAATACTTTTTATTCACACGGAATAACGGGAAAATAAATAAAATTTTTAGATCTCGCTAACAATTGGCTGTATGGAAATAACATATTACTTAGGATATTATTAATGTGGTTCCCCAAAAAGGTATCTTTGGGTGATTAGCCTTACAAATATAAATCTAACTCTACACTGCAGTGATGAAGATGAAGATGAAGCCCTGTATCAGAAGGTGTTCTCAGAGCAGTGTCAGGTAGAGCATCTTGGGAATTTGCTGTCCCACTGCCAGGAATGTGGTTTGGCTGGTGACTTCTTCATTTTCTGCTTGAAGGTAAGAACTACATAGATAGCTCATGGTCATCTTTATTCCAGGGTTGCCTCAGGAGCCCTGTTGAATTTTCAAGGCAGCCATAATTTTAGATTCTAAAATTAGATTTTATAAGAAGAAATAGCAGACATAAGAGTAATTTATTTTTTAGTAGGTTTGGTAAAAAGAAGACATTTCAATTCAACAGTACACATATAATGGAATGACTTTCCAAGATAATCTGCAGTGAAATTTTAGAGATGACCAAAGTAGAACTATTGATCTATGAAAGGGTTAATCTTTGTTCTATGTTGACAGTGAGAACTCTTTTGAAGTTAATAGCAGGTTTAACAGCTCTAGAGTAATCCCTTATCCTTTCTGACTTTCTGACTGTTGTTTTGTCAGGTATTTGGAAAGAATTAGTAGTTCTGCTTCTCTCTTTTCATTTTGTAGCCATTTGAAACCTTTTCTGAGTTTGTTTCTTAGTACTGGTGGTTATGCTTCCTTTTATCCTGATTAGTCCAATAGTAATTCGTACTCCATACCACTACTCCTTATTTATACAGTTTGAGACTATAAACCAGGTGATCTCTGACTCCCTCCCTGTCCTCCAGCTTTGCCTTCTCTTGTTTTCCCTAAATAATGTGTCTAAGAGTGTGTTTGTAGAGTTTAAGGTTGGTGTAGGTGTGGGAGAACGCAAGGAGGAAATTAGGACTAACACTACTAGAATTTGAAGAATGGGATACTTTTTGATATCTTTTTTTTTTTTTTTTAAAGGTGTTTTTTTTTTGTTCTTTATTTTTTATTACTATTAATATTATTTTTTATTGATTTTGACAGAGAGAGAGACAGAGACAGAGAGAGAACTGAACTGGGGGCACTCCTCAGTTCAGCATATGGGTCCGCATGGGCCGGGGCTGGGATTCAATCCTTGGTCCCAGGCGCTGCAAAGTGAGTGCTTAACCCACTGAGCCATCCCAGCCTCCCCTTTGATATCTTCTTAACTCCCATGTTCACATCCATCCCCCTGCTCTGCCACTCATTTTAAATAACCTTACAAGTATATATGCTCTTAATTGGATACTTGAAAAATATTTTTGTTTAAAAAGCAACAAATTAGAGGGCTTTCTCTGCTCTAAACCAAGGTTTCTCTATCTCAGGCTGGAATAATTTTTTTGTTGGCAGTGGGCAAAGGGGGAGGTTGGAGGAGGCCACTTCAGGGAGGGGTGTTCCTATTCATTATAGGATGTTTAGCAGCATTCCTGACCTATATCCACTAGATGCCTATACCATCCTCTAATTACGATAACCAAAAAATGTCAAAAATGATACTGCTAAATGCCCTCTGGGGAGAAAAATTGCTCAGGCACTGTTGGGAACCACTGCTCTTAGCTGTCAATTACTTTGGGAAGGCATTAATCCTTAAGCAACCTAAGACTTTTCCCTTTCCATAGAAATTTATAATGTAAAGGGTAGGGGAAAAGCCTACAAAACTGATTTATGAATTATCTATTAGTAGAAGTTTAGTTTTAAATATCTTAGAGAAAAAGGGCTGTGGTGCTAAAAGCACTAGTCTCTAAAAACTGTTTTGGAAATGTTTGTGGCCTCAGTTCAAGGAAGTCTAATAGTAGAGATCATAAAAATCTGATTAATCTGTCGAACTAATTCTTTGTGTATATGTATGTTTTTCATTATGAAGTTTTAAAAATTGGTAATGGTAGTATACGTATTCTGTGTGGGGGTTAAAGAAATTATTACTTTTTCTCCCACCTTCTAAGTTCTTCTAGCTGGGCTTATAATCAAATTAACAGATACAAATTAATAGGAGAAAATCAAATTTTAACTCATGAGCATGGGGAATTCAGATACACATGAAAATTCCAAAGACAGTGAAGCAACATTGGGTATGTGACATTTTGGACAAAGGACGAAAGTAGGAGGGAGGGGGCTCTTAGATTTCAGAAATGAGAATGGGCGATTTACAGGTATTTGAGGAAGAGCAGAACACACAAAACAGGCAAATTCTTGCTAGGCAGCTCAGAAACAATGGTGCATGAGGTATCTAGCTAACAGGCCCCTTCCTGAAGCCCTTTTATTTACCATACTTAATTCAAATTAGGCTAAGGCAGCATCCTGAGATTTAGTTCCTGAAGCAGGTTTTTCTGTCTGAATCTCTTGGACAGGAAAGGGGATGGTCAGAGTTTCTTTCTGAGTCTTTTGTTTCTTAATAACCAGCTTAAAATCAATATCCCAAAAAGGTAGCTTCAGGGTGGGAAAACTTTGGCTCCCTTCATCTGCAACTTACATTTTTCATTCCACAGTGTTTTTGAGCTCGCTTTATATTGATATCTGTATAGATCTAGTTCATTTAGTTCAACTGGTACAGTGTAATACTTGTAAATACATTATAATTTATTTTCTTATTGCTGGACATTTTTGTTTCCAATTTTTGGCTGTTATAAATAATGCTATATAGAAAATAGACTAGTGCTTTAAATGCACATTTCAAATAGAGTTTTCTAGCTGTTTTCGAAGCCCTTAGTTCCATAGGTATTATCTTTACTCTTTCTTCTTCCCACATTGATAGGAGTTGACTCATGTGGCCTTGGGAAATGAAGCAGAGTTAAAAACAAAGTCCTACTCCAGCAAAAGCCTCTTGGAATTAGAGCAGCACCAAACTCTTCTGGTGGAAGGCCAAGAGCGGAAGCTGCTGGTCCTACAGCTGGTGGCTGTTCTGTGCGAGAGAATGTCTGAACAGATATTCACAAACATCACTCAGGTCAGTGGCTGTCACATTCCAGATGGTAATTGTCTATTTAGGTTTCTTTACATTCTTTCCAAAAGATGTTTTAAAAAACATTACTTAGAGTGTAATTTGATGACAACTTCATCAGTGTTACCTGGAATGCTGGTTAAACATTCAAATTACTGAGCTCACACCAGATCAAAACTTGGGAATCTACATGCTTAATAAGCTCCTGAGGTGATTCTCAAGCATATAAAACTTTGAGTACTGTTTAAAATATTATATGTTATATCAGAGTGGCTTTCAACTTTTGGTGCAAGTAAAATTGTCAGATCTTTTTCAAAATATTGATGCCTAGCCCACTTTTAGAGATTCTTGGGGAAGCTGGGATGGCTCAGCGGGTTAAGCGCTTGCTTTGCAGCCCTGGATCCTGAGGATCGAATCCCGGTCCCAGCCCAGGTGGACCCATATGCTGAACTGGGGTGTACCCCCAGTTCAGTTCTTGCTGGGGCCTATGTGGGAGGCTCCTGGCCCCGTTCCTGCCCTGCACAGCCCCGCACCCACCTGTGGAGTGAAACTATATGGATAACTAATGCTATCAACTATGGAAACTGCTCTGGGCCCTTCTCCTTCTCTCTCTCTCTCTCTGCCTGTCTCTATCTCTGTCAAAAAAACAAAACAAAACAATAAAATAAAGATTCTGATTTAGCATGTCTTCATTAGAGCCTGGGTATCTGTATTTTTAAAGCTCCATGAATGATTCTAATGTGCATCAAAAGTTGAGAATAATCAGAAACTCAAATTTGAAAATAAAAATCACTAAAGAATAATAAGATCACTTTGAATTTTACAGGTCTTCTAAATGCACAGCTTATCTCTACAACAGCCTGTGAAGTTATTTATTTATTTATTTATTTATTTATTTTTATTTATTTTTTTTGACAGAGAGAGAGAGAGAGAAATACAGAGACAGAGAGAGAACCGAACTGGGGGAGCTCCCAGTTCAGCATATGGTTCCGCACGGGCCGGGGCCGGGACTCGATCCCCGGTCCCCGGCGCTGCAAAGTGAGCGCTTAACCCACTGAGCCATCCCGGCTTCCCCCTGTGAAGTTTTAAGAGAAGCTTGTCCAACCTGTGGCCCATGGGCAGCATATGGCCCAGGACAGCTCTGATGTGACCCAAAACAAATTTGTAAACTAATTTCTTTAAACATTATGAGGTGTTTTCTTTTGTGATTTTTTTTTTAAAGCTCATCAGCTATTGTTAGTGTTAGTGTATTTTATGTGTGGCCTAAGACAATTCTTCTTCCAATGTGACCCAGGGAAGCCAAATGGTTGGGCACCCCTGTTTTAAGATATTTTTAAAAAATGCTTTCAGAGTAGAGTAACTGAATCAATGCCTGAATCTTAACTGGCTCACACATTTTTTATTTATTTATTTATTTACCAGTTTTCTTTTTTAATAGGAGATAAATAATGCATAGGCAGTATAGTTGTCATATTTTACCACTTTACCAGAATTAGTTCTTGCTTGGTTATAAGCAAGAATTGGTTCTTGCTTATAAGATGGTATGATTATCATGCTTAAAATTTGATTCTCTAGCTCTTTGTATCCTTTTCATTGTCATCTGCCTTCTGGTGTTGCTAAGCAGCATTTCAGTATAATTCCTGCTGAGAAAATTTGCAGCTGCCTGTTAGCTCTGACTTATCATGACTGTTTAATGAGAATTATGGTCATGTTTTTCCCTGGCCTCTTAATTCCTTCAGTTCACTGACCCTGTGTTACTCAGTAGGGTGATTTGTTTCTCTTGTGTTTATATCGGTTTCCTAAAGACATTTTCATGCAGACCTTATGTTACTGTCTCAGGATGCTAGTTGAAAGGGAAATGGTCTAAAAACTGATATGACTTGAGCTTTGGCACTTATCTCCCTTTGTTCCTAATTAAGGAACAATGGTTTTAGACTGACGCAAAAATGATTTGTCCCATTAAATTATCCTTCAGCTAAGGTTAAATTATATCAAGGACAAAGAGTACCACCAAAAATGTGAAATTGCATTTAGTAGTCTTACAGCTAGTTGATAATTCTGTTATTTTGAAATATACACACATATGGATAAGTTATAATAAATGTTACAGTAATTTTGTTAATATCATTAGGAACCAAGAGTTTCAGTATAGGAAAAAGTGTTGTAAAATTAGGAGAAACCCAGATGTCTCAGTGGGTTAAGCACTTGCTTTGCAGATCCGAGGACCGGGGATCAAATCCCAGCCCTAGTCCATGAGGACCCATATGCTGAACTGGGGTGTGCTTCCCATGCAAGATACCCCCAATTTGGTTCTCACCCCCCGGGTCAGCCCCTGGCTCGAGGGGGCATACCTTTCATGCGGGAGGCCCCCAGCCCAGTTCCTGCCCTGCACAGCCCCCGCCCACCTCTGTGGAATGAAACCATGTTGAAAATTGATGTACAATTATGGAGACTGCTCTGGGCCCACCCACTTCTCTTCTCTCTGTCAAGAACAATAAAACAAATCTTAAAAAAAAATAAAATTAAAGAACATGAGTAAAAACCCTATAATATTTCATTTCAATTAGAAGTAAAATATGAACACATGATTTATTTTTTCTTTTAAAAATAGATAATTTTTAGCTTATACTACTATCAGTGCCAAGTAGCAGTGACAACCCAGTAGCAATAAGCATCCTTTGTGCCAGATTACAGTTTCTAAATACCATTTCCTACTTAAAGAACACGAAGTTTAATGGACTTAAGATTTATTTGAGGTCTAGGGTAGGGATTGTACACTATAAGCCTCAGAGCATCATGTTGTACCTCAATACAAGTAAACTATCAGAGATTAGTAAGTCATGTCAGTAGCACTCAGGAGCCAATTTGAAGGGGCTGCCATTGGCTATAGATAGGATATTTTGATCATTAAAAATAATAATGCCGGGAAAGCTGGGATGCCTCAGCGGGTTAAGCGCTCACTTTGAAGCCCCGGGGACCAAGGATCGAATCCCGGCCCTGGCCCATGCGGACCCACATGCTGAACTGGGGTGTGCCCCCAGTTCAGTTCTTGCCGGTGCAGCCCCATGCCCACCTGTGGAGTGAAACATATGGAAAACTAATGTCGACTATGGAGGCTGCTCTGGGCCCTCCCCCTTCTCTCTGTCTCTCTCTGTCTCTGTTTCTCTCTGTCAAAAATCAATAAAATAAATCTAAAAAAAATAATAATAAAATAAATAAATAAAATAATAATAATGCCGGGGAAGCCGGGATGGCTCAGTGGGTTAAGCGCTCACTTTGCAGCGCCAGGGACCGGGGATCGAATCCCGGCCCCGGCCCGTGCAGAACCATATGCTGAACTGGGAGCTCCCCCAGTTCAGTTCTCTTTCTGTCTCTGTATCTCTCTCTCTCTCTCTCTCTTTCTCTCTCTCTCTCTCTGTCAAAAATAAATAAAAATATATATATTTAAAAAATAAATAAGTAAAATAATAATGCCTACAATGTATTGCAACACATCAAAGTTATAAAAATCAGAGTCTCCACAAAAATTTCCTGTGGTACATCTTTGCAGGCTGCTAGGGCATTAACTCATTATTTTGTAAATGTATTAATGAAAGAAAAGAACAAAGCATTTATTTTGCCTTTCCTTAGGAACTATTTATTTTAATTTAACCAAATAATTTATGAAGGAAAAATTTTCTTTATACAAGAATCACAGCTAAAAAAAATTTAAGAAAGAGGACTAGAAAATTACATTTTTCAATCCCTTAATGAATCTAGGTAACAATCATCAATGTCTGCTAAAACCATTAGGAGTACTATGTAATGAATATAATTAGCCCACATACACCTGATCCAACTGATCCATTTTCCCTCCAGCATTTTATTATGCAAACTTTCAAATTTGAAAGAATTTTACAGTGAATACCTGTACACCCACCACCTAGATTCTGCTATTTGTATTTTATTATACTTGCTTTAACACTTACTAATTCATGCTTTAATCTGTCTAACCATCCATTTTTTATGGATTTCAGGGTTAATAAAGATACCAGTATATGTCTCCCTAAATATTTCAGTGTGGACTGATTGATATTAACATCACCATAAGTAGATAAGCAGCCCTTATATACCTCCTAATGTAATTCAGTAGGAAGTATATAACACCAGGTGGAAAGGGTTCTTACAAAAAATAATAATAATAAAATTAAAAATAAAAAAAACTTCCAAAACAAAACATGGACCTAAATCCAATCAAGGACAGAGGAGCAAGTTAAAACCATGAAGAAGCAATTGGCCAAGTCCACAATGTGGGAAACTGTACAGTGTAGATGACCAGTTTCTTCATCAAATAAATGGCATGAAAAAGGAGCAGGGCTTAAAATAAAAAAAGCCCATCATCTAGGAAAACCCCCAGAGGAAAACATACTCATTGCCTTAAGGCGAAAAAAACCACATAAATACAATGAACACCTCAGAATCCAAAGCCACTCCAAAAGAATATGGAAAATCTTTAGAAAAGGAGTTTATAGACTTGGAAGCAAATAATCTGAGTGAAACAGAATTCAGGACTGCAATTCTGAAGACACTCAGAGAGCTCAGTAAATGCTGGCAAAGTACCCAGACACACTTAAATGACCACAATAAGAAAATTTCTAATCAAAATGAATACTTTACCAACAAAATTGAGAAGTTAGAGCAGAACCAAAAGGAACTCCTCGAAATGAAAGGCATAATGGGAGAACTGAGAAAAGAACTAACCAGCATAAGAAACAGGGCTGACCAGCTGGAGGAAAGAATTAGTGACATCGAAGATAGAAACATGGAAATTTCACAGATGGAAGAAGAAAAGGATATGAAAGTCAAGAGAAATGAGAGAGCCCAAAGGAACTCTCTGGCTCCATCAGAAAGAGCAATATTAGGATAATAGAGGTACCAGAAGGAAGTGAGATGGAATCTTCTCAGAGCCTTTTAAAGATTTATTTTTATTGTTTTTGACAGAGAGAGAGAGAGAGAGAGAGAGAGAGAGACAGACAGACAGAGAGAAGGGGGAGGGCCCAGAATAGTCTCCATAGTTGCGCATCATCGGTTTTTCCATATAGTTTCATTCCACAGGTGGGCGTGGGGCTGCACAGGGTAGGAACTGGGCCGGGGTCTCGCCCTGGTGAGAACTGAACTGGGGGCACTCCCCAGTTCAGCATATGGGTCCGCACGGGCCGGGGCCAGAATTCGATCCTTGGTCCCTGAGGCTGCAAAATGAGCTCTTAGCCCACTGAGCCATCCTGGCTTCCCCCTCAGAGCCTTTTAAAGCAAATAGTAGATGAGAATTTTCCTATGTATGGAAAGACCTGGAACCCCAAATTCAAGAGGAAAACAGGAACTCTAGCTACCTAGACGCTAGCAGATCTTCTCCAAGGCACATTGTTCTGAAGATGACAAAAACCAAAGACAAAGAAAGAATCCTCAGGGCTGCCGGGGTGGTGGTGGGGTGGGGGGGGGGCGAAACTTTCAAAGAAAAACCTAACAAAATTTCAGGGACATAGCAAAACATTAATAAGAGGGAAATATATATCATTACAGGCCTATCTCAAGAAACAAGAAAAACTATAAGTAAACATCCTAACATCCCATCTTAAAGAACTAGAAAAAGACAAACAAAGGAACCCCAAAGCCAGCAGAAGGAAAGAACTAATAAAACTTAAAGCAGAACTTAATGAAATTCAGAATAGAAAAACAATAGATAAAATTAATACAACAAAAAGTTGGTTCTTTGAAAAAAATCAATAAAATTTACAAACCACTGGTGAGGCTTACCAAAGGACAAAGAGAAAAATTTCTTATTTCCAGAGTTCGGAATGTTAGGGGAGAGATCACAACTGACACTACAGAAATACAAACAATCATAAATTATTATAAAAGACTCTGTGCCACCAAATTTGACAATCTAGAGGAAATGGACACATTTCTAGAAACATAGTTTACCTAGCCTGAACCAAGAACTGGATAACCTAAATAGACCAATCAACAGTACAGAACTTGCAACAACTATCTAAAACCTACCCAAAGGCAAAAGTCCTGGACCAGATGGTTTTACCAATGAGTTTTATCAAGCATTCAAAGAAGAACTAGTGCCCATCCTCTTCAGACTACTACAAAAAGTTCAAGAGGAGGCAGTACTACCCAACTCATTCTATGAAGGCAATATTTCCTTAATACCAAAACCTGGGAAGGACAATACCAAAAAGGATAACTTCAGGCCAATCTCCCTGATGAACACTGATGCAAAAATCCTAAACAAAATATTGGCAAACACAATATAACAATGCACTAAAAGGATTATCCATCCTGATCAAGTGGGATTCATTCCAGGGGCACAAGGATGGCTCAACATATACAAATCAATCAATGTAATCCAGCATATAAACCAAATAAAGGATAAAAACCACATGATTATCTCAATTGATGCAGAAAAAGCATTTGACAAGATACAACACCCATTTATGATTAAAATACTGAATAAAATGGGAATTGAAGGAAAGTACCTCAACATAATAAAGGCTGTATATGACAAACCCTCAGCAAATATATTGAATGGGGAAAAGCTGAAGCCTATTTTTCTAAAATCAGGAATAAGACAGAGATGCCACCTGTGACCACTGCTATTCAACATAGTGCTGGAAGTTCTAGCCAAAGCAATCAGGCAAGATAAAGGAATAAAAGGTATTAGAATTGGAAGAGAAGTTAAACTGTCACTCTTTGCAGATGACATGATCCTTCATATATAAAACTCTAAAGATTCTATCAGAAATCTATTACAAACAATAGACAAATACAGTAAAGTTGCAAGATACAAAATTAATGTGCAAAAATCAACTGCATTTTTATATGCCAACAATGAAACTTCAGAAAGACAGATGAGAAAATCCATCCCCTTTGACATTGCAAACAAAAAAATGAAATACCTAGGAATAAATCTAACAAAGAATGTGAAGGACTTATACACTGAAAACTATAAGACACTGTTAAAATAAATTAAAAAAGACACAAAGAAATGGAAAGATATTCCGTGTTCATGGATTGGAAGAATCAACATAGTTCAAATGGCCATATTACCCAAAGTGATATACAGATTCAGTGCCATTCCCATCAAAATCCCACACACATTCTTTCAAGAAATAGGTTTTAAAAATCATCAAATTTGTATGGAACCACAAAGGACCCCGAATTGCCAAAGCTATCCTAAGAGAAAAGGATAAAATGGGGCATCTTACTGCCTGACTTTAATCTGTACTACAAAGCCTCAGTAATCAAAAGAACTTGGTATTGGCAGAAAAACAGATATACAGACCAATGGAACAGAATTGAAAACCCAGAAATAAACCCACAAATATATAGACAGATTATTTTTGACAAAGGAGCAAAAAATTTACAGTGGGGAAAAGAAAGCCTCTTCAGTATATGGTGCTGGGAAAATTGGAAAACCACATGCAAAAGACTGAATGTGAACTATGATCTGTCACCATACACCAAAATTAACTCAGAATAGATTAAAG